>MU847537.1:0-65200 GCA_032690845.1 Eleusine coracana subsp. coracana
TAGGTCACAGAACACCACGCCGCCTCTCCATCCTTGTCAAAGAATCTCGTAGCCACTGACACCCAGGAATGTCGCTTCGATGTGATCAGCGGCAACTGCTGCGTGGTGAACCAGCTGGCAGATCAGCCCCCACAGTCCTGGTCAGGAACCATTGAGCGCCATGTCTAGAGATGTCCAGGATCGGAACCAAGTGCCCACGGTGGTTGAAGCTGGGAATGCAACAAGATATCTTCTTGAATCCAACGTCTTCCCTTTGTGAACACAGCACAACACACGCATATACAAGCGCTGGAGCCGCAGGTTGGAGTCGTGGACATTCAGTGTTCTGTATTAATTCAGCAGCGCTAGAAGAAACAATCTACAACATGCAGTAAGATGAAACCAGGTAAATGCAATCAGGAAGTTAGAGGGCTACTGTAATTCGAGAACCGTAGATAGAATAGGTGTTTGGGCTAACTTCTCTGGCAATAAGTACACCAATTAGAGTGCATTAAGGGTGCTAGGCAAAGGTGCCGAAACACGGTCCACTGGTTGGCATCCAGTTTTGAAGCTGTTTACTGCAGCATCCTTCCGAATTTTAGATATAGTTTGAGCTATTTATTACTGTTATGATTTCAGTTTTCTGTTTACTAATAAACACAAATTTGGCATTTATGTAGACTATGTTTCTAGATCTTCTTGGAGCTCGGGTTTGGAAACATGCCTGGCCATCCTTCCCACGTGGTTTTTAGGCTAATAACATCAATCATGTCACCTACAAGAGTCAATATTGAATCAGTCATCATGCACACCAGGTATGCCAAATCACAAACACTGCAGGCTTCAGGTTCAGAACAAACAAGTTGTTTGACATCAGATGTTCGCTTCACTCACCATAGTGACTGAAACTTCAGATTATTGCAGGCACGAGGAAGAGGTAATCTGATCTTAATGCTTCAGGTATAGTGGCTTACTTATGTATTATTTATCCAATAAAACTTCAATTAGTAGAGTCACATTTGTTGTTCTATGTAATCCATTTATATAAGCTTTGGCCATCAATATATAACTCTCTATACATAGAGTTAAGCATTTATTTAAACTTGAGATTGGTAGATTTATCAAATAGTAAAAAATGTACATTGATGCTATTCTAGAAGAAGACGTTAGTCTGTTTTATGCTTCTTAAGCATGCCAGTATTTAAAATATCATACTTCTAAACCAATTTACAGTTAAAGGATAATATCAAAAGAATACAGTGGGTCAGTTAGTCTTATAAATTCAAAATATAATCAATATATGGAGATCTGTATAATGAAATTAAACTAAGTGCACAGTCCTATTGGCTTGACCCTAGAAATAAAATACTCATATCTAAAGAGTAAAGCATATAGGCAACCAATGAAACAAAATAGATTGTATATCATTGTTTCTTTATGAATTAGTATTATGAATACATTTGTTGCATTAAAATATATGAACAATGCATATTGTGGCATAGCATACTAGAAAACTGTTGAAATTAACTTTATTAATATTTTAATTGAGATTTTGACATTGATATATTTTAATAATATGTAAAAGTCATAGGTCTAGCCGCCCGTGCATTCGCACGGGCAAATTTTCTAGTTATTCTATAAAATAGAAGTTCCAACAAGCGTTAAAATTGGCATCTATAACTTGAAACCCATTCCTATTCAACATTGATGCCCAACACTTTTTGCCACCCTGTGGACACCACATATGGTAGGCATAGAGGATGGCAAGTTCATTGTTTTCATTCAATTTGGTCAAACATTTTTCCTCTACTTTATTGCCTTCAAACTTTGACGAAAATATTGTTACCCAAGACCTGCTCCCCAGCGCCAAGCAGGAGGAGCAAGGCTCATAAAAGCATTGATATTGTAGTCAAGCTAAGAGCGAAAGGGCCTTCGGCATAGTGGTTGGGGCTTTCAAAAGTAGCAACCTCTCAGGTCCTAGGTTCGATCCCCAGTGGGGACAAATTATGGCCTGAGTTAAAAAAATCCCCTCGCCTCTCTGCAATCTCAAAGCACAAGTTAAGGCCCGGTCCGGTCACGGGTAACGGTGCTAAGTGCTGGCCCGGCTCTCACAGGGATTACGTGGCCCTCATGTAAGGGACGGAGAGGGTTCGTGTGTTTTCTTGTCCTACGTGAGAATGTCTTCTTCTTAATGCAATGCCTTGGGGGTGGTCTTACCCTCCGTGGGTTAAGTTTTTTATAGCCAAGCTAAGAGGTGACGGTGACGGAGTCGGCAGTGGCTGGCGGGCCAGGGGCCGCCATGATGATGCCGGACCACCAGCCGTTGCAATCGAAGGCCTCAACAATGTCCTGCTCCAGCCATGCCCGTGGCGACGGTGCCGGCCTCTAGGCGCCGGCGAAGGCCGGCCGTCATGAGGGGATTGGGTTGGGTGGGAGGTTTGGTGGCACGGTTTTGGGGAAGCAAGTTGCGAGTGTGAGCGACGGAGTGTGGCATTTGGCCTGCTCAATTAAAAGGGAGCTTGTTGGCTTTAAAGCGGTGACTAGCAGCAGGTCTGTGCATTGCCACGGAAAAATCTATCAAATAAATTAAATCTTATTTTATAATTGGTCTTCATAACATCATATTACAGTAGACTTTTCTACAGAAATGTGATTTGCATCGCTTCTATTGAAGAAGCTTCGCAACTTAGAGCATGGTTAATGGTATAGCTAGCAGCGGACTAAATGGTAGTGACATGTCATCTATTCCATCCAACAATAAATACTGATATGATAGATTAGATGTTATGTGGGCTCTTAGTCTATCCCTATTGAATACTTAAATATATTTAATTCTTGTATGGTCATGGTTGGATGTGGGCACTTTTCTTGGGCAGGCTACATCAGCCAGCTGCTCATCAGCGACTCATCAATCGTCGGCCCCTCTCTCTTTCTTCTCTTCTCTTTCATCCACCTAGATTTCTAATGACATGGCACGTTCTTAGCCGGCTGAGTAAGCATCATTATACTTGCTCTTAGAGCAGTGGCGAAGCTTGACGAGGAGATGGACAAGGGGCAGTCATGTTAATTGTGGCTAAAATCTCACTAGATAGCGCTTACTGTTTAGTCAATGGAATTTTTGGTTGGCGCGAGAGGCCATAACCCTAATGGTCATAAATAAGCTTTGCCAATCGTCAATAACTTCGCACAATTTCTATAGTTGTGCATAAATTGTTGTAGTTTTTAAAATGTTTGTATATTCAACGAATGAATTTAACTTCTCAAATGTATTTTAAATCAGAAATATAAATTTTCACACACCAAACTGCTCCATTCTTTTCATTTGATTTGATGCATGCAACAATAATCAGTTTTTTTTCACACACCAAACTGTTCCATTCTTTCCGTTTGGTGCATGCAGCAGTAATCAATACTCCAGTTAAAGGTATATTCTATTTATCCGGAGTGCACCTAGCATAACAGTGCACATGACTTTATCATCAACCTTCAGGATCATCTATGGCTTTCTTTTTTCCCCTGCGACCAGAGCACGACCACACAAATCACCCTACCACACCCTCTCGTCAGCATGCCCGCCTAAGCACCTCTCGCCCTGTCTTACTCCAGTTCTCTGAGCTCATCTGTGCTCAGCTCAGCTCAGATGCTCCACACCCATCGTGGCACTGGCACTGCTCTGAATCAGCGGATACTCAATTGCCTCTTTGACCTTGTTCATAGACAGTGGACCTCAGCCAAAAAAAAATGTTTGACTGTGGTAAAGAACACGATTGAGCCAAGTATAATGGACTCAATCCCAGAGTGTGACACCATCACTGAGTACCTCAACAGAATCAAGACCCAGTTCACTAGGTCTACAAAGAATTATGCTACACAAGTGATAAAAGCAGCTTGTGACAGAGGTATACAGGAGGTGACATAAGAGAGCACATACTGAGGGTGAACAACTTAGCATCCAAGCTGAAGCCAATGAATCTGGAGATAAAGGATGATTTCTTGATCCCTCTGGATTTTGCTCCCTTGCCAAAGCAGTTTGATAACTTTGTTCTCAACTACAATATCAACCCAGAGAAACGGAGAAGCTCATTGCCAATTATGTGCAAGAGGAAGACATAATAAATGATTCAAATGGTGACTCTATCAACTATGTCAAGGACAACAAGAAGAAGAGTTATAGACCATCCTCTTCAAAGTCACAGGGTCAGCCTACTCAGCATCGGCCTCAGTACAGAGAGTTCACAGTGAAGAAGGATCAGTGTCTCCATTGTAAGAAGACATGATATTACAAGAAAGATTGTCCTAATTTTCTGAAGATAATCATGGTCAAGAGAGGTATGAACATTATTACATTTGTATAAATGAATTCCTATATGTTGGTTATTCTAGATCTACATGATGGATTAATTCTAGAGCAACCATTCATGTTGTAATTTCTTTTATAGGGATTCCATTTGACGAGGACCATTGAAAGAAGCAAAAGTTCCATTAGACTTGATAATGGAGTTGAAGTAGTCGGGAATCTCCATCTAGAGCTAGCTGATGGCTTCACAGTTCACACTTATGCTTAGAGATGTACTAGTGGATGACGGCACGCCCTTGCACGCCGCTTACGATAAGTTACACTGAAATAGACGTACATGTCATCACATTGATATTGAGAAATTAGTAAATATTATGTAGATCATAATAGATATTTAATATGCAAGTAAGATGCATAAAACATTGTATATATTTAAGGTTCAATGTCAACATTACATTAAGGGAAGAGAACAAGGGACATAGAAGTTATACTGGAAGCAAAAGTATGGAACAAAGAAGCAATAGTGGAAAAGTTATTCTGTATAATTGCTATGCAATAGCCTCACGGCAATAGATGGCAGAGTCCATTCACATAATTGTTCTTGTCCAAGTCACCCAGCAACCAGAAGAGCCGCCCTCCCGAGATCATCCAACATTATCTCACTTGCATCTAAGTGCTCTTCGTAAGATCTGTTTTACTATCATGTACAAACAGATTCTAGACATAGAAATACATTGAGAGAAGCTGCATATTCAGTCTACTACCACTTCGTTATGAGACTTTCATCCTCGAGTTCAGCTTGCTCTCCTCATGCACCTTTTGAAACATTGTTACAAAAGTCAAGGTAGATATCTGCAAAATGATAGTTATCATTATTAAAGATGACATACATTAGACAGGATTAGATATATTTCAAAATACATCTTTCAGTCAGACAATATTTCATCATCAATTGTAAATAAAATAGGATGAATAAAACTGATCTGCTAACCTTGTTCAGAAAGACATGGGATAGAATCCTTACAAAATTATTGGGAGATCGCCTTTTTGTTTCCTCAAAAAAAATTCCAATAAATGGGAGCTATTATATCGGTACATAAGCACTATTAATCAACCTACGACTATTTATAAATGTAACATAAGAGGTGCAAAGTATTTTCCAAGTTACAATTAATCAAACATGCTTATAGCATGATTTATAACATTTGAAAACTTAGCTTTCAAAAGCGAAATATACCCAAAGTTGTCATTCTTTGTGTGAGCTATTGTGTTTCAGTCTTAGGGATGTGAAACACTCCCTGACAACGGCGTCTAATAACTTAGAACAGTCCATAAGAAGTACAAACGGTGAATAATTGTTTTAGATATACATAATTTATTAACATGCACATGGGATTTTATTTAGAGGGATATGAAACACTCAAACAACAGACTCTAATGGTTTTTGCTGATATCTAATAGCAAATATGTAGAGCAGTGGTTCATAAGTGGTGTGTGCAGTTATGAAAATCATAGGGAAAGCAGTGAGTAATTGTCTGTTGGCAAAACGAAATTAGGGTAGGCACATTCATAGCATGAGCTTCCGCATAAAGTTCCCCGTTCCTCCTACACCAACGACAGCTGCTAGTACAAATTCTCTCAGACAAGTTCTCGCTTTATGTAGCACTTTCTCCATTCTGACTTTTATAGAGCATTTCAATTGGATGCAAGTAAAAAAAAAATCAAGTTGTTTTGGACACTGATAGTAACTGCAAGAACCAGATAATTTCAAATGCAAGCAATCAATGTTTTTCCTTTATAGTTTCACCATTTTCTTAATAATAAATTAATATCATGGCATACAATAGAAAAACATATTTCCCTACAGAGTCCAGTTGAAAGAACACAAATTAGAGGAAAAAGAAGTTAGCAGCTTCTAAAGCATAACCTTTCATGGTTTTAATAACATATATGCCATTAAACAACGTTCGACAAATCAGATCTGGCCCATTTATTTTTGTCAATCTGCTATGCACATTTTTGTAGAATTCCTGATCTTCACCCTCTCCCTAAATACAGTAATAAAAAAAATCATTTCAGCCCATGTGCCTTGTAAAATACTTCTAATTTCCATGTGAAAGCAGGCAATCTCAACATCTAAGTAAAACTCAGTAATAACCGTAGATGGAAGCAAAATTGCACATAATGTCAGACATGCAATTATACAATGCAGAAGGAAATGGCATAAAATTTTAGTGAGTATAATGTTTGAAAGCCCATCATCAAATATATAAGTGATTCCATTTTGCACCAGGGAAAAACTTATTTAGCATTATCAAGGCACATATATTGGAAAGACATGGATACTACACTATCATTTGCAGGGGATAACGAAGTAAACCTTGACGCATGGGTTACTAAATCAGGTAGGGTGAATCAGATCAAAGAATTAGTGAACTTTAACACGTGGGTTACTAACTCAAATATGCTTTTGAAGTAACATCCAAAGGTAGTATATAACCAGACATAATTAATCGTACCAGTAAAATTCTAAGAAACAACACAAACCTATAGTGCTTTCAAGTAAAAAATGACACTACTGTACTAATTTTTCTTATAGAGACTTATTTCAATGCATTAAAAAGAATAGGGCTCCCATAAATAATTCCTACAGCAATGAAAGGATGCAGAGTTAATTCTACTAATACAGTTAATTTTTAAATTCACTGCACCACACAAAAAAGATAAACATTACACCATGTAGGACAAGATATTTGGCTATGCTACTATAAATGGGATGCAAGAGGAATTATTTTGCATGCAGAAAAGGCACCACAATGACACCCTATCGACCGGATCATTGGAAATTATCAGACAAATTATTAAAGAGTTCCCATGTCATATGAAGATAGACACACTTTATTTTAAGATATTAAACTCAAATAAATAAAATTTCTCATATGCCATCTAAAAATAAATCTAAGTTAATCATAATGGGAACATGAAATCAATTTATGTCCCCAGCTAACACAGTATCATACACTAAACTTTAAGAATTGTAGATACATGAGAGGATCTCCCCAACTATTTTTTGTGACTTCTATTTCTCAGTAGATGCAAAAAAGACATACAATCAGAAGTTCAGAACTAAACCAAGGCATGATTTTACCTCCTTGATGATGAAAGCAAGCACAAATTTACGTCCTTGAGTATATCACCAATCTGCATTGGAACAAGGCAATTCATCAGATAAGCATACACCTGATTTTGCTAAATCTACTACCTCTCTGATTTAGAAAAATTGCAAATTTCTTATTATGTCTAATCATTTCACAGTTTATTAGTCACCTGAACATGTGAATATGATAGGAGTATCTTTAAAATATGATCATAAAACTATACAATCATGAACTTATCATGGAACCAGATAATCGTGTGTCATGTGTCATTGAAAATGAACATACCATCTAGATTAGATACTGATATTGAAGGCATGTGCTAGCGAATGGCTACAAAAGGCTAAGCTAAGAGATCAGACATCAAACCTATGATGCAGAACGTGGTCGCCAGTACCCGCTGAATCTTCATCACCAACACGCGTACACACTCATGGCCGCCACAGACGGGTATGACAAAGCAGCATGTAGCCACCGGTTTGTCTAGAACCATGTTAAGAGCATCAAATTGCAGATAATAGGAAAATATGTATTGAACAACGAGCACCATGAATTTTAAAGCATCGATCTAGAGGAAGGTAGGAAGCCAATCACCTGGCGTGTTGCATCTACCAGGAGTCTGAGCCAAACTCAATCACCTGTGCAATGTCCGGCTGAACCCATGTTGAATGCCTCATACATACTCCATCCTGCTATGCATGGCATTTAGAATCTGAAGAACACAACAATATAAATGCCCGTCAAATCCCAGAAACAAAAATCAAGGCAACAAAACGGCACCAGATTCCCTTCTGCTATGACCACCGGCAGCAAATCCCAGCCCAAATAAAAGTACCCTAAATTCAACTGCCAAAATATGTAGAAAAATAGCAGAAATAGGAATCGTAGCAAAAAGGCACAAACACAAACAAAAAACACGACGGTCCTGCCCTGTGCCACAGTCATCGCGTCACCCCACCTTGCCGAATGGTTATGATTGTCACTTCCCAAGTGGCAAATATGAACTATGGTTTAATAATAAATCCATTGGTCTTGCCTATTTACAAGACCTGAAGGACGTCACAATCTCTGCTATGCTTCCTCGACTCCGAGCTCCATGGCCGCCGACGCCTATGCCTCCTCCTCCAGATCCGGTAACTGTCCCTCCTCTCTCTTCCTCTAGCTCGAATCTAGAACCATGAACAGAGAATGTTTTTCCCCTCGATGGCTAGATTGAGTAGATACTAACAGCATGTTAGAATGTTGGTGCCAAATCAAGATAAGAAGCAGGGTGCCAGGCGTGGGTGGCGGTGCCAGGGCCGGGCGTGGGGCTAGGGCGCGGGCACGGGTGGCACCAAGGGAGGGGGAGCAGGTGACGGGCGTGGGCACCAATAGAGCGGGAGGAGGCAGCAGGCGGCGTCGGCGAGAGAGCCCCGTGGTGCCGCAAGATCCGCACCTCCACAACAAGGGCGACGAGCATGAGCGGGGTGGGCTCAGGCATGGCAACAGCCACGCGGATGGGCCCCTTTCCCCAACGGGCGCCGGCGGGCAGGCACGCTGATGACACCTCATCAGGCTCCTTTCCACAGCCGCCACCCAAATCTGCAGCGAGCGGTCGACATAGGGGACATGGTGGCGAGCGGGCCAAACTCACCGAGATCTATAGTTAGCATGGTGCAATGCATGCTCAGGCAGGCCCAGCAGCACGAC
Organism: Eleusine coracana subsp. coracana; assembly: GCA_032690845.1. NCBI lineage: Eukaryota > Viridiplantae > Streptophyta > Magnoliopsida > Poales > Poaceae > Eleusine > Eleusine coracana. Next base: position 9,121 of record MU847537.1, read on the forward strand.
GTGGGCTCGTCGGGGTGGCGGCGCTATGGGCAGGAGTGGGCGGTTTGGGGCGGCGGCGCCTGTTGAGCACGAGCTCCTCATGTCGACAGATCTTGTTCTGCCTCGCTCCATGCAGTCGGCATCTGGTGCCCGATTGAGTCCATACGGCGGCGGGGCGAGCTCTCCTCCCGCAAGTGATGGTTGGCCGTCATCTTCTCAAACGTGGTCGATCCCCGCCAAGCCCCCATCTAACCCCCATTCCTTTGTCACCGAGCGTGGCCAGGTGCTAGTAGAGTTGGCTTAGGTCACTGGCATGCAGGTCCCAGACTCGTGTGCATGTCCCACTTGTCAGCAGAGAAAATGAGAGTCCTCTTTTGAGCAGTATGACTGGAGTTGATAAAAAAAATTGGGCTACTAAAAGAGGGATCCAACTCTCAAAGCAAAAATGAGAGGCGGGCCTGCAAATTTTAGCCCCCAAATTCTATTTGCATGTCACCCTGGAAAACATATATAGGGCCCCAAACGTAATCTCAACTCCAGCGGAACAAGCAGGCCCAGGCCCTAAATTTCGTGTTAAATGGTCGGACCCAGGTTTTGCATCTCCATCAGCACGTCAACTACGCCCGTGCCCATCAGCCCCACTCATGCCTGCACCCACGCACAAACCTGACACCGTGCCCGTCCCCGCCCCCATCCCTGGTGCCACGCTTCAAACGTGTCTGCATCCAGCCGCATAATCGCCCCCCCCCCCCCCCCCCGCCCATGCATGCCCCCACGCCATAGTGTCGCTGCTCTTGCTCCCATTGGCCATGCAAGGAGGAAGCCAATTCACACACAGGGAAGAGGAGCTCACATGTAGGGACAGAGGTGGCTCGAGTTGAGGGAGCATGCCATGGAGACGGAAATCAAATTTGTCGGTGCTGCGATCTGATCTCGCTCGGCGCTGGTGCTGATGGGTAGGACGACGGGACAATATTTTTTAGAACAAGGAATATATTTAATATTCCGGAGGACGACAGGACAACATGACCTCAGCAGGGGGGTTATTTGGGAGCCAGAGCTACCATGAAGCATGCGCTACGACGTTGTGCTGGGACAGTGCCAGTGGTCTCTTCTAGATGGGCAAAGAGGCGATGGAGCCGGATGTGAGACATTGGGGAGCAGATCGAGGGGACCAACATGCCAGTTTGAGGTGGTGGCGACGTGGGTGGGCTGGTGTGGCACCACGGCGCCATCTGGTGTGGGAGACAAAAGAAACTGAGGAGCAAGGAATGGTAGAAGAGAGAAAAGGAAAATAGAGTGGACCCATGAACAACTATCATTTGAGAGCTAAAGCAGAAGGTTTGCAGGATGAATTTGGGAGGGCATGCAAAAATAGAAGCCAAGTTGAGTGTCTGTTGGAGTTGAATTTTTTGGGTCACTACCTAGAAAAGTGGGTAGGGGATTATGTAGGGGCCTCACTGGAGTTGCTCTAATGCACGGCAAGAATGATGGACCTTAAGAGTCCTCTTGTCATCATCCAAGATAGAGGCTGGATGCATTGGATTGGCCACGCCATTGGAAAACAAAAAATCTAGGTGCGGAGGGTTAACACTGCCACTTGGGAGCAATTAATAAAATATAAAAACCATGGTATTGTTTGGCCCACAACACCCCTGTCAACTTCGTTGCAGGGGCTGGGAGGCCGGATCTGTCCCCGTCACATGGAGGCACAATGGTCTCTACCTGGAGGTACGCCCTCATTGGATCCGCGTAGATTGAACTCTCCTTCCATGAATGCAATCTGTCCACCACTGCTGAAGCACAAAGTGGAGATCGAGGTGACACTACAGACCTTGGATCCATTGCTTGGAGCCACTCCCCTGCTGAATGCGAGCGCCTACAACCATCCGAGATCGCCGCCGAGTGAGGTGGTTGAGGCCCTGCTATGGACTGTGCTATGGAATGCAGATAAGTCATTGTTGCCGAGAGCCGCTCCATCTTTGGATCCAGGAATGAAGAGGGAATCCTAGGGTCGATCGAGCTACTCTGCCATCACTGTCGCTTGGACCATCCGAAGGTTTTGGAGGAGGAGGAGGCGCCAGTGATGCAACAGTGACGATGTTAGAGGTGCCGCCTACGGCCGTAAAGTGGAGGGGCATCACGTTGTACCTTAGAGAGAGGGGGCGGACATGACATAGACCGCGGTGACCATGATAGGGAAGGGAAGGGAGGGTCATCGACCTTGAATAGGGAAGAGAGGGAAGGAGTGATGAGAGGCACTTGACAGGGAAGAGAAGGGAGGGGCGACGTGTGTCGAGGGGATGGGAGCAGTATATACGGAGATGGGTTTTAAAACCCTTGCCAGAACTAGCTGCGTTTTCATATCAAGACGTGAGTTTGGTGTGTGTCAGTCTAGTTGTACCGAATAAATGAGCCTATGCCACTATGCCATCCCATTGATATAAGTAGGACTCGTCACTAATGTCTAGTGGCTCATTTTGTAGTAGTGATACACGTAAACAAGCGTGTATTCACTGAAGAAGGATAAAGTTTTGCCGGATCAGTTTCAACCTCAATAAATTGTTTGGGAGAATAAAATAGACTTTTCACTTTTTAAATCATACATTTCTTATGAATGATTTACAGGCAAATGAAAATATAAATGAATACAAAATTGGATTTCTATGTTTTCAACAATATTTTACTAGCCCATGCAAGTACATGGATTGATAGACTAGTTGTAATAATCCTTTTATTCGACAGATCTATATTTCCTTACTGTAATAATCCTTTTACTGCTGGAGAATATAAAACACGGTCTAACTTTCATTATTGTTGCCTATTTGCCAAATGTGAAAGGAAAGCAAAAATCAAATTATATACCTTACAGAGTGGTATTATTTTCGGTCCAGGAAATGGCACTGCTAGAACTGAAGAAATGGCATGTCAGTGGCTGACCATGAGGTGAAGTGTGGGTGTGGCACTAGGTTGGCCCTGAACACATGTCATGACACAATGGCATTGTTGTCTCCAGAGTTCTCCACAGAGGATATTGTCTTGGCTGTCTTTGGTATCACGTTGTACACCACTAAACCTTGGTGTTGACCAAGCATTTCATTGTGTTGCCCATCTTCCACCGCAGCCATAGCCCGTAGATTAAAAGGATCTGATGGTCTTCGACTACTACTTGGTCCCCATGGCGCAACAACCTGGTGCTGCAGTTCCCAACTAGCATCATTGCCATAGTTCTCAAGAAAGCATATGTTGATGCACCTCTCCTGACCAAAAAGTTTTCACCCACAAGGAGCCCATCCATGATGAACAACTTCATAAGATTGTTGCCTGTGGTTATGGGAGGACCCCTCTATTTGGGTAAATGTCTCTGACAATATGTCCCAAAACACCATCCTCGTCGAGCCAGCGATAGAACCCATGTCAGGTGGCCAATGAAAATTGCCATGGAGAATAGGAGGTGTCTTCGCATGCAGGGCACAAGCAGTGTGATCCAGGCAACCTCCAAGTCGATATTACATGGTTCTATATTCCTGGTAGGAAGGATACATAATTTCTTGTTTACCTTCAAAGTCGACTGGGAAAAGAGAGCATACTCATTGGATGACTGGTGGAAGTAGAAGGCAAACACCGTATCATCGACCATGATGTTGTACTACCAAGGTGGATGAGAAGGATAATGAAGCAGCGGGAGGTCAACCCACTTCCTGATCTATATTTCCTTATTGTGAGCCAAACACACACACACACACACACACTGCTAGAGAATATAAAACATGATCTATCAATCATGATTGTCTCCTATTTGACCAATGTGAAAGGAAAGCAAAAATCAAATTATATACCTTATAGATTGGTATTATTTTTGGTTCAGGAACTGGTATTGCTAGAACTGAAAAATGGCATGTCAGCGGCTGACCATGAGGTCAAGTGTGGGTGCGGCACAAGGTTGGCCCTGAACACATGTTGCGAAACAATGCCACTCTTGTTACCAGAGTTCTCTAAAGAGGAAATTGCCTTGGTTGTCTTTGGTCTCACATTGTACACCACTAAACCTTGGTGTTGAGCAAGCATTACATTGTGTTGCCCATCTTCCACCGTAACCATAGCCTGCAGATTACGAGGATCTAATGGTCTTCAACTAATGCTTGGTCTCCATGGTGCAGCAACCTAGTCCTGTAGTTCCCATCTAGCAGCATTGCCATAGTTCTCAAAGAAGCACATGTCGATGCACCTCTCCTGACCCAAAAGTTTACTCCCACAAGGAGCCCATCCATGATGAACAACTTCATAAGACTGTTGCCTGTGGTTATGGGAGGACCCTCTATTTGGGTAAATGTGTCTGACAATATGTCAAAAACCACCATCCTGGTCTGGCCAGCGATAGAACCCAAGTGAGCTGGTCCATGAATGTTTCCATGGAGAACATGAGGTGTGGTCACAAACAGGGTATAAGCAGGGTTATCCAGGCATCCTCTCAGTCGATATTACATGGTTCTGCGTTCCCTATAGAAAGGATACACAATTTCTTGTTTACCATCAAATTCTGCTGGCACAAGAGACGATACTCATTGGATGACTGGTGGAAGTAGAAGGCAAATTCCGAATCATCGAGCATGATGTTGTTCGACCAAGGTGGGTGAGGAGGATAATGAAGTTAACACCTAATTCGGAAGTACAAGACATCAGGAATCCCCCTCGGCACGGTCGTCACACACACACATGAGTGCACGCGCACACACACACACGCGCACACACACACACACTGCTAGAGAATATAAAACATGATCTATCATTCATGATTGTCTCCTATTTGACCAATGTTAAAGGAAAGCAAAAAACAAATTATATACTCTATAGATTGGTATTATTTTTCATTTAGGAACTGGCGTGGCTAGAACTGAAAAAATGGCATGCCAGCGGCTGACCATGAGGTGAGGTGTGGGTGCGGCACAAGGTTGGCCCTGAAAACGTGCCATGACACAATGCCATTCTCGTTTCCAGAGTTCTCTAAAGAGGAAATTGCCTTGGTTGTCTTCGGTCTCATGTTGTACACCACTAAACCTTGGTGTTGACCAAGCATTACAATGCATTTCCCATCTTCCACCGCAGCCATAGCCCGTAGATTACAAGGATCTAATGGTCTTTAAATAATTCTTGGTCCCCATGGTGCAGCAACCTAGTGCTGCAGTTCCCATCTAGCAGCATTACCATAGTTGTCAAGGAAGGACATGTCAATGCATCTCTCCTGACCCAAAAGTTTTCTCCCACATGGAGCCCATCCATTATGAACAACTTCATAAGACCATTGCATGTGGTTATGGGAGGACCCTCTATTTGGGTAAATGTCTTTGTCAATATTTCAAAAACCACCATCCTGGTCTAGCCAGTGATGGAACCCATGTCAGGTTGCCAATGAAAGTTTCCATGGAGAAGAAGAGGTGTGGTCGCAGACAAGGCATAAGCAGGGTTATCCAGGCAACCTCCTAGTTGATATTACATGGTTCAGTGTTCCTATAGAAAGGAGACATAATTTCTTGTTTACCTTCAAAGTCTCCTGGCACAAGAGACGATACTCATAGGATGACTGTTGGAAATAGAAGGCAAACTCCGAATCATCGAGCATGATGTTGTTCAGCCAGGGAGGGTGAGGAGGATAATGAAGCAGTGGGAGGTCGGCCCACTTCCTGATCTATATTTCCTTATTGTGAACTGGGGGCAATTAAGGTAACACCTAATTTGGAAGTACAAGACATCAAGCACCCGCCTCGGTCCGGTCGTCACACACACACACACACACTAAACCTTGGTGGTGACCTAGTATTACATTGTGTTGCCCATCTTCCACCGCAGCCATAGCCCACAGATTACAAGGATCTAATGGTCTTTAAATAATGCTTGGTCCCCATGGTGTAGCAACCTAATGCTGCAGTTCCCATCTAGCAGCATTGCCATAGTTGTCAAGGAAGGACATGTCAATGCATCTCTCCTGACCCAAAAGTTTGCTCCCACAAGGAGACCATCCATGATGAACAACTTCATAAGACCATTGCATGTGGTTATGGGAGGACCCTCTATTTGGGTAAATGTCTCTGTCAATATGTCAAAAACCACCATCCTGGTCTGGCCAGTGATGAAACCCATGTCAGGTTGCCAATGAAAGTTTCCATGGAGAAGAAGAGGTGTGGTCACAGACAAGGCATAAGCAGGGTTATCCAGGCAACCTCCTAGTTGATATTAATGGTTTAGTGTTCCCTATAGAAAGGAGACATAATTTCTTGTTTACCTTCAAAGTCTCCTGGTACAAGAGACGATACTCATAGGATGACTGGTGGAAATAGAAGGCAAACTCCGAATCATCGAGCATGATGTTGTTCGGCCAGGGAGGGTGAGGAGGATAATGAAGCAGCGGGAGGTCGGCCCACTTCCTGATCTATATTTCCTTATTGTGAACTGGGGGCAATTAAGGTAACACCTAATTTGGAAGTACAAGACATCAGGCACCCGCCTTGGTCCGGTCGTCACACACACACACACACACACACACACACACACACACACACACTAAACCTTGGTGGTGACCAAGTATTACATTGTGTTGCCCATCTTCCACCGCAGCCATAGCCCACAGATTTAAAGGATCTAATGGTCTTTAAATAATGCTTGGTCCCCATGGTGTAGCAACCTAATGCTGCAGTTCCCATCTAGTAGCATTGCCATAGTTGTCAAGGAAGGACATGTCGATGCATCTCTCTTGACCCAAAAGTTTGCTCCCACAAGGAGCACATCCATGATGAACATCTTCATAAGACTGTTGCCTGTGGTTATGGGAGGACCCTCTATTTGAGTAAATGTGTCTATCAATATGTCAAAAACCACCATCCTGGTCTGGCCAGTGATGGAACCCATGTGAGTTGGCCAATGAAAGATTCCATGGAGAAGAAGAGGTGTGGTCACAGACAAGGCATAAGCAGGGTTATCCAGGCAACCTTCTAGTTGATATTACATGGTTTGATGTTTCCAGTAGAATGGACATGTAATTTCTTGTTTACCTTCAAAGTCTATTATTGCAAGAGACGATACTCATAGGATGACAGGCGGAAATAGAAGGCAAACTCCGAATCATCGAGCATGATGTTGTTCGACCAAGGTGGGTGAGGAGGATAATGAAGCAGAGGGAGGTCGGCCTACTTCCTGATCTATATTTCCTTATTGTGAGCCGGGGGCAATAAAGGTAACACCTAATTCGGAAGTACAAGACATCAGGCACCCACCTCGGTCCGGTCGTCACACACACACACACACACACACACACACACACACACACACACACAGACACACACACACACACACTGCTAGAGAATATAAAACATGACCTATCATTCATGATTGTCTCCCATTTGACTAATGTTAAAGGAAAGCAAAAAACAAATTTTATACTCTATAGATTGGTATTATTTTTTGTTCAGGAACTAGCGTGGCTAGAGCTGACAATGAGGTGAAGTGTGGGTGCGGCACAAGGTTGGCCCTGAACACGTGTCATGACCCAATGCCATTGTTGTTTCTAGAGTTCTCTAAAGAGGAAATTGCCTTGGTTGTCTTCGGTCTCATGTTGTACACCACTAAACCTTGGTGTTGACCAAGTATTACATTACGTTGCCCATCTACCACCGCAGCCATAGCCCACAGATTACAAGGATCTAATGGTCTTTAAATAATGCTTGGTCCCCATGGTGCAACAACCTAGTACTGCAGTTCCCATCTAGCAGCATTGCCATAGTTGTCAAGGAAGGACATGTCGATACATCTCTCTTCCTTAAAGTTTGCTCCCACAAGGAGCCCATCCATGACGAACCACTTCATAAGACCATTGCCTGTGGTTATGGGAGGACCCTCTATTTGGGTAAATGTGTCTATCAATATGTCAAGAACCACCATCCTGGTCTGGCCAGCGATGGAACCCATGTGAGTTGGCCAATGAATGTTTCCATGGAGAAGAAGAGGTGTGGTAGCAGACAAGGCATAAGCAGGGTTATCCAGGCAACCTCCTAGTTGATATTACAAGGTTCGGTGTTTCCTGTAGAATGGATACATAATTTCTTGTTTACCTTCAAAGTTTGCTGTTACAAGAGACGATACTCATAGGATGACAGGTGGGAATAGAAGGCAAACTCCGAATCATCGAGCATGATGTTGTTCGCCCAAGGTGGGTGAGGTCGATAATGAAGCAGCGGGAGGTCGGCCCACTTTCGAATCTATATTTCCTTATTGTGAGCTGGGGGCAATTAATGTAACACCTAATTCGGAAGTACAAGACATCAGGCACCCGCCTCGGTCCGGTCGTCACACACACACACTGCTAGAGAATATAAAACACGATCTATCTTTCATGATTGTTTCCTATGTGAAAGGAGAACAAAAATCAAATTATATACCTTATAGATTGGTATTATTTTTGGTTTAGGAACTAGTACTGCTAAAACTGATAAAATGGCACGTCACCAGCTGACTATGACGTGAAGTGTGGGTGTGGCACAAGGTTGGCCTTGAACACATGCTACGACACAATGCCATTCTTGTTTCCAGAGTTCTCTAAAGAGGAAATTGCCTTGGTTGTCTTTGGTCTCACATTGTACATCACTAAACCTTGGTGTTGACCAAGCATTACATTGCATTGCCCATCTTCCACCGCAACCATAGCCTACAGATTACAAGGATCTATTGGTCTTCAACTCATGCTTTGTCCCCATGGTGCAGCAACCTAGTGCTGCAGTTCCCATCTAGCAGTATTGTCATAGTTCTCAAGGAACCACATGTCCATGCATCTCTCCTAACCCAAAAGTTTTCTCCCACAAGGAGCCCATCCATGATGAACAACTTCATAATACTATTGCCTGTGGTAATCAGAGGACCCTCTATTTGGGTAAATGTCTCTGTCAACATGTCAAAAACCACCATCCTGGTCTGACCAGTGATGGAACCCATGTGAGTTGGCCAATGAAAGTTTCCATAGAGAAGAAGAGGTGTGGTCGCAGACAAGGCATAAGCAGGGTTATCCTGGCAACCTCTTAGTTGATATTACATGGTTTGGTGTTCCCTGTAGAAAGGATACACAATCTATTGTTTATCTTAAAATTCTGCTGGCACAAGAGATAATACTCAAAGGATGACTGGTGGAAATAGAAGGAAAACTCCGAATCATGAAACATGATGTTGTTCGGCCAAGGTGGGTGAGGAGGATAATGAAGTTAACACCTAATTCAGAAGTATAAGACATCAGGAATCCCCCTCAGCCCGGTTGTCACACACACACACAGACAAACACACACACACACACACACACACACACACACACACACACACACACACACACACACGCATGCACACGCACACACACACTGCTAGACAATATAAAACATGATCTATCATTCATGATTGTCTCCTATTTGACCAATCTTAAAGGAAAGCAAAAATAAAATTATATTCTCTATAGATTGGTATTATTTTTCGTTCAGGAACAGGCTTGGCTCGAACTGAAAAAATGGCATGCCAGTAGCTGAACATGAGGTGAAGTGTGGGTGCGGCACAAGGTTGGCCCTGAACACATGCTGTGACACAATGCCATTCTTGTTTCCAGATTTCTCTAAAGAGGAAATTGCCTTGGTTGTCTTCAGTCTCATGTTGTACACCACTAAACCTTGGTCTTGATCAAGCATTACATTGCGTTGCCCATCTTCCACCACAGACATAGCCCGCAGATTACAAGAATCTAATGGTCTTTAAATAATTCTTGGTCCCCGTGATGCAGCAACCTACTGCTGCAGTTCCCATCTAGTAGCATTGCCATAGTTGTCAAGGAAGGACATGTCGATGCATCTCTCCTGACCCAAAAGTTTGCTCCCACAAGGAGCCCATCCATGATGAACAACTTCATAAGACAGTTGCCTGTGGTTATGGGAGGACCCTCTATTTGGGTAAATGTCTCTGTCAATATGTCAAGAACCACCATCCTGGTCTGGCCAGCGATAGAACCCATGTGAGTTGATAATGAAAGTTTCCATGGAGAAGAAGAGGTGTGGTCGCAGACAAGGCATAAACAGGGTTATCCAGGAAACCTCTTAGTTGATATTACATGGTTCAATGTTCCCTGTAGAAAGGATACATAATTTCTTGTTTACCTTCAAAGTCTGCTGGCACAAGAGACAATACTCATAGGATGACTGGTGGAAATCGAAGGCAAACTCCGAATCATCGAGCATTATGTTGTTCGGCCAGGGAGGGTGAGGAGGATAATGAAGCAGAGGGAGGTCGGCCCACTTCCTGATCTATATTTCCTTATTGTGAACCGGGGGCAATTAAGGTAACACCTAATTTGGAAGTACAAGACATCAGGCACCCGCCTCGGTCCGGTCGTCACACACACACACACACACACACACACACACACACACACACACAGACACACACACACACACACTGCTAGAGAATATAAAACATGGTCTATCATTCATGATTGTCTCCTATTTGACCAATCTTAAAGGAAAGGAAAAATCAAATTATATTCTCTATAGATTGGTATTATTTTTGTTCAGGAACAGGCTCGGCTCGAACTAAAAAAATGGCATTCCAGCGGCTGACCATGAGGTGAAGTGTGGGTGCGGCACAAGGTTGGCCCTGAACACGTGCTGTGACACAATGCCATTCTTGTTTCCAGAGTTCTCTAAAGAGGAAATTGCCTTGGTTGTCTTCAGTCTCATGTTGTACACCACTAAACCTTGGTCTTGATCAAGCATTACATTGCGTTGCCCATCTTCCACCACAGACATAGCCCGCAGATTACAAGAATCTAATGGTCTTTAAATAATTCTTGGTCCCCGTGATGCAGCAACCTACTGCTGCAGTTCCCATCTAGTAGCATTGCCATAGTTGTCAAGGAAGGACATGTCGATGCATCTCTCCTGACCCAAAAGTTTGCTCCCACAAGGAGCCCATCCATGATGAACAACTTCATAAGACAGTTGCCTGTGGTTATGGGAGGACCCTCTATTTGGGTAAATGTCTCTGTCAATATGTCAAGAACCACCATCCTGGTCTGGCCAGCGATAGAACCCATGTGAGTTGATAATGAAAGTTTCCATGGAGAAGAAGAGGTGTGGTCGCAGACAAGGCATAAACAGGGTTATCCAGGAAACCTCTTAGTTGATATTACATGGTTCAATGTTCCCTGTAGAAAGGATACATAATTTCTTGTTTACCTTCAAAGTCTGCTGGCACAAGAGACAATACTCATAGGATGACTGGTGGAAATCGAAGGCAAACTCCGAATCATCGAGCATTATGTTGTTCGGCCAGGGAGGGTGAGGAGGATAATGAAGCAGAGGGAGGTCGGCCCACTTCCTGATCTATATTTCCTTATTGTGAACCGGGGGCAATTAAGGTAACACCTAATTTGGAAGTACAAGACATCAGGCACCCGCCTCGGTCCGGTCGTCACACACACACACACACACACACACACACACACACACACACACACACACACACACTGCTAGAGAATATAAAACATGGTCTATCATTCATGATTGTCTCCTATTTGACCAATCTTAAAGGAAAGGAAAAATCAAATTATATTCTCTATAGATTGGTATTATTTTTGTTCAGGAACAGGCTCGGCTCGAACTAAAAAAATGGCATTCCAGCGGCTGACCATGAGGTGAAGTGTGGGTGCGGCACAAGGTTGGCCCTGAACACGTGCTGTGACACAATGCCATTCTTGTTTCCAGAGTTCTCTAAAGAGGAAATTGCCTTGGTTGTCTTCAGTCTCATGTTGTACACCACTAAACCTTGGTCTTGACCAAGCATTACATTGCGTTGCCCATCTTCCACCACAGCCATAGTCCGTAGATTACAAGAATCTAATGGTCTTTAAATAATGCTTGGTCCCCGTGATGCAGCAACCTACTGCTGCAGTTCCCATCTAGTAGCATTGCCATAGTTGTCAAGGAAGGACATGTCGATGCATCTCTCCTGACCCAAAAGTTTGCTCCCACAAGGAGCCCATCCATGATGAACAACTTCATAAGACTGTTGCCTATGGTTATGGGAGGACCCTCTATTTGGGTAAATGTCTCTGTCAATATGTCAGGAACCACCATCCTGGTCTGGCCAGCGATGAAACCCATGTGAGTTGACAATGAAAGTTTCTATGGAGAAGAAGAGGTGTGGTCGCAGACAAGGCATAAGCAGGGTTATCCAGGAAACCACTTAGTTGATATTACATGGTTCGATGTTCCCTGTAGAAAGGATACATAATTTCTTGTTTACTTTCAAAGTCTGCTGGCACAAGAGACAATACTCATAGGATGACTGGTGGAAATAGAAGGCAATCTCCAAATCATTGAGCATGATGTTGTTCGGCCATGGTGGGTGAGGAGGATAATGAAACAGTGGGAGGTTGGCCCACTTCCTGATCTATATTTCCTTATTGTGAGCCGGGGGCAATTAAGGTAACACCTAATTTTGAAGTACAAGACATCAGGCATCCGCCTCAATCCGGTCGTCACACACACAGACACACACACACACACACACACACACACACACACACACACACACATACACATACACATACACACACACACACATACACACACACACACACACACATACACACACACAGACACACACACACACACACATACACACACACACACACACACATTGCTAGAGAATATAAAACATGATCTATCTTTCATGATTGTCTCCTATTTGACCAATGTGAAAGGAAAGCAAAAATCAAATTCTATACCTTATAGATTGATATTATTTTTGGTTTAGGAACTGACACTACTAGAACTGAAAAAATGGCATATCAGCGTCTGACCATGAGGTGAAGTGTGTGTGCGGCACAAGGTTGGCACTGAACTCATGTTGCGAAACAATGCCATTCATGTATCCAGAGTTCTCTAAAGAGGCAATTGCCTTGCTTGTCTTTGGTCTCACCTTGTACACCACTAGACCTTGGTGTTGACCAAGCATTACATTGTATTGCCCATCTTCCACCGTAGCCATAGCCCGCAGAAGGATCTAATGGTCTTCAACTAATGCTTGCTCCCCATGGTGTAGCAACCTAGTGCTACAGTTCCCATCTAGCAGCATTGGCATAGCTCTCAAGGAAGCACATGTCGATGCACCTCTCCTAACCCAAAAGTTTGCTCCCACAAGGAGCCCATCCATGATGAACAACTTCATAAGACTATTGCCTGCGGTTATGGGAGGATCCTCTATTTGGGTAAATGTCTCTATCAATATGTCAAAAACAACCATCCTAGTCTAGCCAGCGATTGAACCCATGTGAGCTGGCCAATGAAAGTTTCCCTGGTGAACAAGAGGTGTGGTCGCAGATAAGGCATAAGCTGGGTTATCCAGGCAACCTCCAAGTTGATATTACATGGTTCTGCATTCCTTATAGAAAGGATACATAATTTCTTGTTTACCTTCAAAGTCTGCTAGCACAAGAGACAATACTCATTGGATGACTGGTGGAAATAGAAGGCAAACTCTGAATCATCAAGCATGATGTTGTTTGGCCAAGGTGGGTGAGAAGGATAATGAAGCACTGGGAGGTCAGCCCGCTTCCTGATCTATATTTCCTTATTGTGAGCCTGGGGAAAATAAGGTAACACCTAATTCTGAAGTACAAGACATCAGGCACCCCCGTCGGCCTGGTCGTAACACACACACACACACACACGCACATTGCTTGAGAATATAAAAACGTTCAACTTTCATGGTTGTATCCTATTTGACCAATGTGAAAGGAAAGAAAAAAAAATCAAATTATATACCTTATAGAGTGGTATTATTTTTGATTCAGGAACTGGCGCTGCTAGAACTGAACAAATGGCATATCAGCACCTGACCATGAAGTGACGTGTGGGTGCGGCACCAGGTTCACCTTGAACACATGTCGTGACAATAGCATTATTGTTTCCAAAGTTCTCCAAAGAAGATATTGCCTTGGTTGTCTTCAGTCTCACGTTGCACACCGCTAAACCTTGGTGTTGACCAAGCATTTCATTGCCTTGCTCATCTTCCACCGTAGCCATAGCATGCAGATTAGAAGGATCTAATGGTCTTGCACTACTGCTTGGTCCCCTTGTGCAGCAACCTGGTGCTACAGTTCCCATCTAATGACAACATTGCCATAGTTCTCAAGGAAGCACATGTGGATGCACCTCTCCTAACCCAAAACTTTGCTCCCACAAGGAGCCCATCCATGATGAACAACTTCATAAGACTATTGCTTGTGGTTATGGGAGGTCCCTCTATTTGGGTAAATGTCTCTAACAATATGTCAAAAATCACCATCCTCATCTAGCCAGCGATAGAGCCTATGTGAGGTGACCAATGAAAGTTGCCATGGAGAACAAGAGGTGTGGTTGCACGCACGACACAAGCAGGGTTATCCAGGCAACCTCTGAGTCGATATTACGAGGTTCTACGTACCCGGTAGAAAGGTTACATAATTTCTTGTTTACCATCAAAGTCTCTTGGCACAAGAGACAATATTAACACTCATTGGATGACTGTTGGAAGTAGAAGGCGAACTCTGAATCATGGATCATGATGTTGTTCGGCCAAGGTGAGTATGGAAGATAATGATGCAGTGGGAGGTCGACCCGCTTCCTCCTCTTGGGGTTGCATAGGGCATACACACCATCAGCCTTCTTGAACAAGAGTATGCCATCACAGATGGCGAGCAGGAGCCAACTAGCACTATAGTGCTTGTGGTATTTCTCCACATCATCAGAGATGAGGATTGCGTTCACCACGTCATCTACCTACTGGCCGCTAAACCACCATTTGTGGCACAGACACTGTAATACCCAGTATAAGAAGCAATGTTGTTTTAGGCCTTTGGTGGGTTAATTAAGGCCTAATTACAACCTGATTGATGGGAGAGAGAAATTAAACAACCCTAATCCCTAAACCCACATCCCTGCCCTCCACCCACGTCCTCCCCTGTCCCATTTGATCCTCTCTTCCTCGAGCAGAAACTGGAGCGCCGCCTCTTGTCTCCTTCCTCTCTAGGATCGACAATCTCCAACGCTTTTGGTCTCCTTCCAAGCCTGGGTAAGCAAAACGGTTGCTGCTAGTACTCCCCATCACCTCTCATTGTTGCTGCGGGATAGGAGATCTCAGTGCTAGATCAATTCAGGCCATTAGGGCCTTAATCTCCTTCAAACAGTTTTTGCGATCTTTTTCCTGGCAGTTTTCAAGGCCCTTTGGGTTCGAATATCACTTTTGGTAGAATACGGAAGTTGTAGATTATTTGTCTATCTTTCCAACAAGTATTTAAACATATTATTTTGGTTGAGTATATCAGGAGATATGCCTCTCTGAATTTTACTGTTGAAATTTTAGTGTTTCGTCAGTTGCAGTTTGGAAAGTATTTGTTGCGTGGCTGTTTGAGGCAATTTAGATGCCGAACAGGTACCTGGCGTTGTGGAGGATTTTGTAGTAAACGTGATCATCTTTCCATGGAGTATTTAATCACTGTTTTTAGATAAATATTCAGGGAGATATGAAGTTTTGAAGTTTCCTGTAGTACGAGGACAAATTACAGTGCTGTTTTATAAACTGTTTTACGACTAGTAGATATTAAAATTAAATTTTGTTTTGAATATCAAACTTGTAGGTTTTTCTATGTAGATGATCATAATGTATTTACTTGCTAGCATACCCTTTATACTTTTGAAGTTTATGAAAACGTTAAATGACAGTGCTACTGGAAATTAGCTTTATGCTTGTTCTATTCCGTCTTTTGGCGGACGTAGGGACGTGGGAGCGTTCTGTTTGATATATATGTATGCTTTGGTGCTAAGAATTATTCATGATCAGGTGGTGCCTCTTCGGAGCGCGCTTAGCTCTCTTTTGATCATTGATTGGTGAAGGCAAGTAAACATAGGGTTGTGGCCCCTTGTTGTAACTTTGTTATTTGAATCGCCTCCACAAAATTTGAATCATTCACACTAGCTAGATAATATGCTAAATGGATGTTTATCTCTATGTTTTGAAGTATTTGTGATCATATTTTGGATTCTATGTATCTGAAGTTGAAGTATATGATAAAGTGCATGCATAACAATTTTGCATTTTTGCACTTTCCATTGGATGCATAAGAAGACATTGTAGCCTAATATTGGTGTCTTAAGTACCGGTACAATAATGCATACTGAATTAAGCAATGTGATTGCAGCCCTCACTTCCTATTGTTTGGATTTGAGGGTAGAAGTGAATACATGCATTGCATTGCATCATTCGCACCTTTGCATATGCATGGAACTTCAGCATTATAGTTATTGATGCTTTGTCTACTACTTGAAGTTATATTATAGATAATATCTTATTTTGATGCTATCATTTAAATTGTTGTTTAACTGAACTATGGTTCAAATAATATTGTTAAAGTCATTTACTTGTTGAGGTTTTTTCATAAACCTCATGCGCTATCATTCTCTTCCTCGGGTGCTTTAGTTTGGAGGACTTGAATGTGGGATGGGAAATAGAAGCACACACATTCTCTTTCAACATGTTTCTAGTTGTTATCCTCTAGTTTTAATAAAGAACTTTTGTCCTCTTAGTTGGAGTCTACTGTTTGAGTGGTGGAGCAATGTTTAAACTTAATAATATTCTGAGTAATGCTGCTAGATTTATGAATGTTAGAGTGATGCTCTTATTGTTAAATTATCTTTTTATCAATCTTGTTTGATGCTTCCGCGTACTCTGTTATCAATTATATCTTGCTCTTTGGTTTTTTGTTGTCTTGCTAATTGTTATAGTAGTGTAGTTGTGGTAATACTCTAGAGTGTTTTCTAGGGTGTTACAGACGCTCATGCGGGATAAACTGGCAAAAGAGCACCTCGTCTAGCGCGCGCTGCTCAACAGGCGTCTCTTGTTCTGCCTGCCAAGCCGCACCGCATCTAGTCGAGCCACACCAGTAACGAAACAATAGCTCTTATCATTTACCGATAAATGTTTAGGGGTGGACCTAGCTCTTTGGTTCGAGTCATTTTCTGCCATTTGGTTCCTATATGTAGTTCATTAGCATGTCGCGCCTGACATGGCTTGGACGGGGAGACGCACTTTCATTGAAATTAGCCCATTATTGCGCACATTACAGCATCCCTTTGCTTTCTATTCGTCTCAAATGCAAAATGCAATGAACTAGCAAGCACTGCTGGTTACTCTATTCTCCATCTATTCTAGTGGTTCGTGTTATCCTATAGTGATGGGAGTCTATAGCAGCTGTTGGGCGTCTACGACTACGGTTGTTTGGTATTTTCAGTCTTTGCGGTTGTTTGGTAACATGCATTCTGATATTGCTACTTCTACTGTTCTTCTAAGACCAATGCACTGACTTATTAATTCAGGTGTTTAATATTCATCATTTACAAATGTATGCAAGTTTTGTTTATTTGAAATTAAACTCTGATGCAGGTGACTTTTGTTTGCCACATCAATCAGAAAAAGTCAGAGCTTTGTACTAAACACTTTGCTGCCATTACGGTATGTTCATGCTCTCACAACAATCACTATGTAAAAACAGGCTTTTAGTGACACTTTGTAAGAGTCATTAGTGTTGCGTTGTTTTTAACACATCACTAATGTCACGTCACTAATGTAAAGTCATTAGTGACGCGGATTTTATGTGCCACTAATGACTCTCTCATTAGTGACGTGTTTGTTTCCAGACGCGACACTAATGATCCCCACAATGGTGGCGCGTGTTTCTCAAAATGTGTCACCAATGTGAGGATCATTAGTGACGTGTTTTGAGAATAACGCGTCACCAATGACATTATTAAAAAACAAAAAAAAAAGAAGAAAGAGGGTATGAATATATCTCATATGCATCGCCAATACACATGGTTTATACATCTGAGCCTTTCAAACAGAACACAGCGTAAGCTTATACTAGGTATACTGTCAAGAAACAAAAAATACACATAACATAAGTATTCTAATTTTTCTACATATGATCTTGTACTATACAGCTAGTTTTAAACTGCACTGACATTGCTAACATTAGCAGTCCTGTAAGTTATGCACATGTGTCTTCTAATTGCTGCAAAAGAATATAAAGAGATGGAAGAAAACCAGACTGATCTTCCTGCTCCCAGACCTTGCTGCTGCACCTCCACCCTGCCACACGAGGAGGGGGAGAAGGGGTGGAGTCACCTGGATCTGCGTCGGAGAGGGAGCGGAGGAGGGCTCGACGCCGTACGAAGAGAGGAGGCAGTCACGCATGCCGACTCCCTTCGCCACATCTCCGTGCATGCCCGCCTGCCGACAGCCTCCACCTCCTCCCCATGTGCGATGACGACCGCCTCCATCCCCTCCCCGCTTTCGTCGCCTAGATCCGCCCTCCTGGCGCGTGGATCCGGCCACCTCGAGGTTGTAGGTGGCGAATCCGGCCTCCCAGCGTGCAGAGGTGGCAGGCTTGAGGTGGCTCTGGCTCCGAGCACGGCACAGCGAGGCCTGATGCAGTGGCGGCAAGGGGGGGGGGGGGCACTGTCGTCATCGTCGGAAGGGAAGGGCGCCGCTGCCGTTGGGCAGGCTCGGAGTCTCTCGATCCGCTCGTGACCACACTAGAAGGGAGAGAGAGAGAGGGTGGTTGGTGCTCAGAGCGGGCCAGCGGGGTAGAGAGAGAACGGATCACGCAGACTGTGACTCAACTCCATTTAATAAAAATTTCAGGTCCATGCTCAGTAGATAAGTGACGCGTTTTGCTATTTAGTGTCACCTATAACAGAGGTCTGATATTAGTGAAGCATCTAATGTACAAGCGTCACTATTATGATGTTATTAGTGACGCATCTTGATGGAAGGACTTAGTTTAGTGACGCGTCTAGATTTTACGCGTCACTATTATGCGATTAGTGACGCTTCTCTTCAGAAGTGTCACTAGTTATGGTGTTATTTTTGTGCCTTTCTTACATAGTGAATTTCTCTTCATCCAAATAAACATACCTTGCTAAGCAGTACAAGCTGCTGAAATCTGTCAATTAATGCACACTATTACAATTAATCTCTTCTTTATGTTTATGATCATCTTGTTGATTCAGTCTTTGGCCCTAGTAACCATGTACCCAGAATCTCCTTTCCATTGCAGATCGAATGGAACCCCGCAAGTCCAACAATGGCTGGAGCAAAAGGACAAAGAAGATGCACACTAAGGTCTGCAAGGTAGGGGGCGAGGTAGAGATTGCGAAGAAAGAGATTGGACAAACCACTTGGACTCCCGCAACAATAAAGTCCGAGGACCGGAACGACATTACTTTGAGTCCTAGACCTTTCTATGTCGTAACATATTTGGATTCGCAGAAGAATGCTGACTGCAGCAAAGACTTTAGAGCAGAGAGACGTCACATCACAGTACATCATGCCAGCCAAGCATCATTCTCAGCCGAAGGATCACAACAATGCCCTACTTGAAGCTGATAAATCAGTGGACCACAATAAGATGATGCCCCATGTTGCTGCAGCGGATTTGGGGAAAGAAGCTGAAACCAGTATTGCAAAAATTGTTGTGGACAAATTGCTTCAAAACCAGCAAGTGGTCAATACAATGGATGTATCTAACAATGCAAATGTTGATTTTATTGGAGGAAACCAAGTCCCCCATCTTGTTGCAACAGCATTATCAAAAGAAGCAGCAATCAAAGAAGAGAATGTCATGGAGAAATTTCACATTGAGTCTTGTAGAAGTGATACTTCTGGTGCATCAGGAGGTACTACAGCTTCTGTTGGTAAGGCCCTAGGCATCAACGAATTAGAAGTAGATTTTTCTAATATGGTGCTAGAGGATACAAGTATCAGTGAGTCATCTCAGAATGGAAACAACCAAGCAACAACACATGGTGTAGCTGATGTTCCACCTCTTCAACTGAATAATAATAAGAATTTTTCAATATCTGCTATGCCGAAGAGACAACATATGTCTACAGATCATTCACTGGAGAAGAGGTTAAAGACATCTTTGTTCAGTAGACCAAAAGAAGATACTGATGTCAGTTTCTGTAAAACACCACCAGTTTTTGATGGTTTAGCACACAGTAGTGATACTCGATCCCTATGCCTGTCTAATTCACAAACAACTCGAGCCGTGCAAGATAAAGATCGAGATCCCAAGCTATCTAGTATGTTGCACATGAAACATGCATTCCAAATGCCAGCACGTTTAGCTAGACTTCCATGTACGTTAAGTTTCATTTCCAGGACAGAATGTTAGGGTGTCAGAACTTGACAAAGAGAGTTTCCGCATTGCAACCAAAAGAATGAGAGAAACAAAATATAATGAAAGCTAAGAGCAATTGTTCTTTTTTTTACATGTTTCATAATCTAGTTCTCTTGCTCAGGTCATTTTTTAAATAATATTACATACTCATTTTATGTGTGTTTTGTATTTGTCCCTTGCCCATGAGGGGGAGTGTTGAACCATAAGTGAATTGCCCACCCTTCCCCATCAGCTTAGGCTTTTGGGTGCAACTGATCGGTGCATAGTAGCTTAACACCTCTATCAGCGCGTCTCTACGGCGGAGGCAACAAAAAAAAATGCTGTGCTGCCATGAATAGGGTGCACGATGGCTGAAGTAATCTCTCAGCAGCGCGAACTCAGTCGCTTGCTCATAACTTTGGCACTGTACTGGCGGGATTTGGCCTTTCAGGAGTGCGAACTCTCCAAATGTGGCAACCCAATGCTCCGAGCGTTTTTTCTGATGACATCCTAATTTTTGGTTTAGGAAGTTCATTTACATAATGGTAGGAGATTCTCTTAACTGACATATTTAGCAAACACTCCTATATTGATGAAGAAAAAATATAAGCCATTAGAAAAGATTGCCATAAGGTCCAACTAAATAACACGTCTAGGATGTGGGAATGCACAGGTTGCCAGACTAGTGGCCCATACAGTTAATTCACAATCAATTTACACGAGTTCTAATAACAGGATTTGACATAACACCTTAGTTGCAAGATGTCAAGATCGATACAGTACAGACAAACCAAATCCACAGAGATACAGTACAGATCGATACTAAAGGCTTACCACTGCTGCTGTCCACTGTAACCTTGCAAATAGACACAGTTCAATGCGGACAAAATTCTAGAAACTAGGTTGCACACACATCCACCACTACTCCACCAAAGTTCGGATAATAATTAAGTACCATCAAAATAGAAATACGAACTTTCTAAACTGCATAAAGCTCCATAAGTCCTCACCATGGTACCATATTAGTTAAAGACATCAGAGATGATTAATCACCCTGGCAAGTTCACCAACAGCAGCAATTACAATTGCGTACGCTTACTAACTACAGCCCTAGAGCATGATTCCATAGGATGTCACGCTAGCTATACTAAAATTAAAGGACTTGCACTGATCATCTACAAAGTCAGAGTCTTCTGCTGCAGCTCAGTCAAGACGCTGAAAAACTTCCGTTCAGCATGACTACATACCTCCTCTGCGTGGGTGACAACAGCTTTCAATCTTGACAGTTTTGCATCTTGATGTTGTTTCTGCTGTGCAATTTGTTGCTCTTCCTGACAAAGGTTTTCGATAGCTTTCCTCTTTTCTTCAAGCAATAGATTAATTTGTGAAGATAAATTCGTCTCCTCAAGTGTCTTTGCTTTCGCGTCCTCTTTTTCTTTTAGGCTCTTAACATATGCAGATTTGCTGTGCAACAATTCAATCAAGTAACTCCGTAACCATGGGGCACTAAATCCATATTTTTCTAAGTGACCAAGTGTGCTGACATTATCTTCAAATGATGACACGTCATCCCCTATCCTTGATTGCCTTACATTTTCAACTAAGTTCACAAACGTGGTCATCAGACCAAAAGCCATTCCTTCACGAAACGCAGGATCAAATTCTCGAAGTGGAAGGAAATGTGGTCGCTTTGGTAGCTCCTTAAATACTTCCATTTCCTCAGTTATAGCCCATAAGGGTGACCTCTTGACAAACGGAACCTGGTACTCAGTATTATGGCAGGAAGCCAAGTGTGAAGGAGTGAAACTTTCAGCAGCCGAATGGTTCCTTAATTTAGTGTTTTTTATCGAATATATCCTTAATTTAGTGTTGCCAGTTGTGCACTCTGAATTCCTGACATTCTTAAAAGGTACTAGGATTGATCTATCTTCCAATTTGCCCCCATTCTGTTGATCAAGGCCTTCAAAAGATTGCATAGATGCCTCCGTGACATATCTGGTTTTAGACACTTGGGTCACAGATCTTTGTGTCAGCATATCTTCACTTTTGTCTGCTTGACAGGTACTTAAGACTAACAATTGGCCCTGCTTCCAACAGGCTGTCATGTATGTGAATACCTGCCCATAGAAATCTGGTTGTTAAAAGTCTGTAACAATGATGTATGGCATTTCATTATTCAACAGCATGCACATTTCCACAATGCATAAAGTTCTCACAGTTCATACCTTTTCTACTGTCTTCTGATTCAAAGCATGGAGGCACCAGTGGTAAGATTTCCTGATCTGCTTCTTTATTTATGCTTAACGTATCTTCCAAAGTTTTGTGAATCTGCTGCTGAGTTTGAGACTCGGTAACATCCAACTATATGAGAAACAAATGACAAGGGTGAGAAGATCAACTTATCTTCCGAAGTGTCATATCAAAGCGGAATGTTCTTACTATAAATGAAGATAGTTTCATACTTTCATTGATCTGTGGAGCTTGGGCAATGTGGTTCTTCGAAGCATTTATTTGTAGGTGCTGCAGATTGTGTAACATCTGTTTAATCTTGATGAACCAAGACTCATTAATGAAACAGTATTAGACACACTACTTACATTTCTTAGAAGCATAAACCTTTATATTTGAATAACTATTGGTCCCACTTAATACCTTCAAACAGATTGACAAACAGATCAAAAAATCACATGAATATGAATGTTGAATTCAGATGTTTAGAAGTGAACAGTCACATGGAGCTACATCAGAAGCCTCTACCTGTCTATTCACTGTCGATATAGTTTTGCATGCCGGAGAGGCACCTGAGGCACAATTAATTTCCTATTACAAATATTGTTGTTTTCCTTCAACTGAATTTGTACCTGCAAAACAGACATAGAAAAGAACTATATCAATGGCCTGAAAGCAATGTTCAGTTGCAAAACCTAATCAAGAGGACTAACATTATCAGTGACATCATTCTTTCCCTGTAGTGGTTGCATATGGTGCGTTTCCACCCAATTATTTTCAGAATGCAAAATGTTGGGTAGGATTTCATGATTACTAGCTGTCTCACAAACATTTGGTGCTGATTCTTCTGAAGATGTTGAATGTTCTGTGCAAACACAAAGAAGTTAATTCATATGCACTAAATAAATACTCACTATCTTGTGTTAAACGCACATGAAGACCATGCTTACCTGATAACTGAGGATGAGAATTTGGAGAGCTCTTTTTCAAAGGTAAATTATGTAGTGTAGACAATGCAGTTTCCATCTCACAGACCAATGCATGCTCACTTACTTCAGTTAATATGACTTCTTTCTGAGGTGGTAGTTCTTGTTGGAACTACAGCTATTGTCGGACAAACTTTAGAGAAGAAAAAACTCACGACAATAGGGTTTTGGTGCTGCGGGAGCTGCAGCATTTCTGGTTTTATTCCTCAAACATATATAGTCTATTACATGCCTTGAGGGCCAAGCAAAACAAGAGATAAATTGGAGATAAACTAAACTCTATCTAAACCTGCCTAACAAACTAGGAAACCGAAAGCAAAGATACATGCGCAAGGAATAGCTAACATTCTCCCCCTAATCCTTGTGCTTAATTTGGACCATTCCAATCTTGGCTCTCAGCTCCTGGAATCTAACTCGCCCGAGTGCCTTCGTGAAAATGTCTGCAAGTTGGTCCTGTGTCCTGACAAAACTGGCACTAATGCTACCATCCTCAAATGCTTCGCGCACATAGTGATACTTCATCCTAATGTGCTTGCTCTTGTCATGGAAGACGGGATTCTTGATCAGTGCCAGCGCGGACATGTTGTCAATTTGTAGCCCGACTGTCTCAGCTGGATTTCCAGTGAAATCACTAAGCAATCGGGCCAGCCAAACAGCTTGAGTTGCCGCCGATGTGGCAGCGATGTACTCTGCCTCGCATGAAGACAGAGCCACCACATGCTGCTTCAAGGAGTGCTAACTCACTAGTCCTCTCCCCAGAAAAAAGATGCTGCCAGATGTACTCCTACTCGTATCAATATCACCGGCAAGATCGGAGTCGCTGTAGCCATGCAGCTTCGCTTGTGCCGCACCACCACACGCATAGAAGCAACCGTAGTGTAAAGTTCCAGCAATGTAGCGGAGGATGCGTTTGATGGCATATGCTCCTCTGTAGGATGCTGCAGGAACCTGCTCACATACCCAACCGTGAACGAGATGTCCGGTTGAGTGTGAACCAAGTAGCATAGGCAACTAACGATACACCGATACAACATCGCATCGACCTCTGTTGCTTCCCTCTTGCAGCTCAGCTTGAGCCTTTCCTCCATTGGAGTGTGCGCAGAATTACAACGAGCCATCCCTGCCACCTCCAAGACCTTGCGCACGTAGCTCCCTTGGCTCACTATGATGCCATCGGCGGTCTGCTGCACCTCAATGCCAAGGTAGAAAGATAAAAGACCAAGGTCACGCATCTTGAACTGCTTCTTCATCTCCTCCTTGAAGCGTTGCACTTCCTTGTTCGAGGAACCGGTGATGACTAAGTCATCAACATATACACCGACGAGCATCAGTGCACCGCCCACGCCAGGGCCATAGATGCCAGCCTTGTGTGCACTTTGCTTGAAGCCGAGAGTCTTTAGCGTGCTGTTGAGATGTGCATTCCATGCACATGGAGCCTGCCGAAGTCCGTAGAGTGCTTTGCGAAGCCGGAGCACCTTGTTCTCCTCCCCGGCGATGGCGAATCCTGGTGGCTGTGACACGTACACTTCCTCGTGAAGTACTCCACTCAGGAATGTAGACTTGACGACCATGTGATGAACCTCCCAGTCCTTTTGCCCAGCCAGTGCAAGTAGCAACCACACAGATTCCAGCCACACAATAGGGGCGAAGGCGTCTTTGTAGTCAATCCCCGGCTGTTGGATGTACCCTTTGGCGATGAGGCACGCCTTGTACTTGATGACAGCACTGGCATTGTTCCGCTTCAGCTTGTACACCCACTTCAAACTGATCGGACGGTGTCCGCGTGGCAAGTCGATGAGCTCCCAGGTACCATTCTCCTCCATGACACTCATCTCCTCGCACATGGCCACCTGCCATGCTTCATCTTGGTCCACCTCCTGGTATGTGGATGGCTCCCCGGTGCACACAAGATGGAGCTCAGCATCGACTCCCTAGGTTTCCTAATTTGGGGCCAGATTGGTCGATGTGAGTATCTCATCGATTTTACGGTACCGCAATGGAGCATCTCCGTGACCAGCATCCAATCGGTCGTCATCATTCTGCAGCGATGTGACAAAGACAGAGGGGACGATGGCTCTTCTGCGTCATCATCATGTCCGGGCAGTGTCGATGAAGCAGGAGGTGGTGTCGATGGAACTGAAGACGGTGTCAACAGAGCGGGCGAAGGTGTCCGAGCTCCCCCATCCACTATAGCCGGAGAGCTCTCAAACACTGACTGCACGACATTCTCAACATGGAATTCCCCCGGAGCCATCGTCTTGTCTACCCCTTCCTTCAGGTTGTCCGAGTCCCATCCAACGGACACATCAAAGATCACGTCTCGGGACACCGTCACCTTGCCTGTAGTTGGATCCAACAATCTGTACGCCTTGGCACCGCTGGCATAACCAATGAACACCGTTGCTCGGCTATGATCGGCCAGCTTTGAGACTCCAGGCTTCACAATCTTCACATATGCCAAACAGCCAAACGTTCACAGAAGGGATACTGTAGGCTTCTTGCCAGTCCATGCCTCATATGGTGTCTTCCCGTCGAGAGCTTTTGTTGGGGCACAATTCAGAAGGAACACAGTCATTGACACGGCCTCACCCCAGTAGCACGCCGGCATCCGCCTCTGTTTCAGCAGTGCTGGAGCCGTAGCGAGCACTGTCTGGTTCCGCCTCTCCACAACACCGTTCTGCTGTGGTGTGTACAGTACACTAAAGTGTCACTCGACACCTTTCTCTGCACAGTAGCGCACAAATTCACTAGATGTGAACTCGTCGCCATTATCCGTGCATAGGACGCGAAGCTGACAGCCACTTTGGTTCTGAACGCCTGCCTGCACCTTCTTGATCGCAGCCTTAGCGTCACTCTTTGAGGAGAGGAGCTCGAGCCACATGAAGCGTGAAAAATCATCGACGAGAAGGAGGAAGTAGTGCCGTCCGCCTGGGGTTGCCGGAGAGACAAGGCCACAAAGATCATCATGTACTAGCTCTAGTGGAACATCAGCACGGTACTTAGCTTTGGAGGGGAAGAAGGCATGTCGATGCTTGGTGGTGATGCAGGTCTCACACAGCTGCTCGACGTGGTCCAGCTTGGGGAGGCCTTGTACAATGTCGTCGCGTGTCAGCCGCCATAGTGCGTCGAAATTGAGGTGCCCGAAGCGATCGTGCCAGAGCCAGGCTCCTTCTGATCCAGCCAGGGCAGCCAAACATACTGGTTTGGCAATGGCGAGTCGAAGGATGTAGATATGCGTGCGCCCACGTTCTACCTTGATGAGGAGGCGTCGCTGCCGATCCCAGATGTGCATCACACCGTCTTCTATCTCCACCTTGGAGCTGCCCTCATCAAGCTACCCGACAGAGATGATGGAGTTCTTGAGACACGGGATGTAGTAGACTTCCATTAACGCTTTGTGCTCCCCGTTCCTTGCAGCGAAGATAATTGTGCCTCGACCGTGGATCTCAACGGCCGAGCCATCACCGAATCGCACATCTCCGACCATGGCATGATCAAGGTCGGAGAAGATGTCCAGATGGCCTGTCATATGGTTCGACGCACCCGTGTCGAGGTACCAGCCTTCTAGCTTTTCTGCATCATCTGTTGCACCGAGGAATGCCTGTGCGCACATCTCGATGAGGTGCAGCGGTGCAGCGGCATTGACCAGGTTCAGGTCAATAATCTCGGCGAGATGCAGAGCCGGTTTGTCGTCTTCATCCTCTCTTGCTAGGTGTGCCTGCTCGCGCTTGGCCAAGCGGCAATCCTGGCCCAGTGGCCCTTGTGACCACAATTGCGACACTTGTCGCGCGGTCGATGTCATAGCGTGACGCATCCTTCTTTTCGCTGCTCGTACCAGCTGCCTTCTTTCCTCGTGACCCACGCCTCCAGTTCTTGGGCTTTGCCTTTGAGCTGCCCTCACCATGTTCCTTCTCCTTGGAAAGCACACGCCACTGCTCCTCCGTGAGCAGCAGCTTATCAAACCCATCAATGTCCGGGACATTGGAGCCGCGATCTTCTGCCGCCTTGAGCCGACTGGTTATGTCGTCCACCGTTAGCGTGGAGATGTCCAGCAGCGTCTCAATCGAGACCGCTACCTGGTTGAACCTCTTGGGCACCAACCGCAGGTACTTCTCCACCGCCTTCGTAGGATCCTCAGGGTCACCCAGGACAGTGAGCTGCATCACGATGTTTTCTAGCCGCATGGCAAAATCGTCCACTGTTTTGCCATCACAGAAAGAGAGTTGCTCGTACTGCCTTCGTACATTCTACGCATTTGACTTCCTTGTGCGCTCGTTGCCGAGCTGCATCTTCCGTATCGCCTGCCACGCCTCCTGCGCAGATGGCTTTACGACGATTGGCGCCTGCAGCTCAGGTGGGAGCCTGAGCAAGATTGCTTCCAGGGCCATGCGATGCACCTGACCATCGTTGTCACCGAACTCCACAGTCTCCCATAGACCGTGGGCTTGGAGCTTTATCTTCATCACCAATGACAAGTCGCTATAGTTTGCCTTGGTCAGAATTAGGAACGTGCCGGCGCCGCCGACCTCCTTGATCACCCTTTGCATGACGGAGCGGCCACCGCCACATCTACGTCTGCTAGGAGAAGAAGGTCGCGACCCGCGTCTCGATCTTCTCGGTGAGCGAGATGAGGGAGGAGAGAGCTTGGCACCCTTCTTCTTCCCGTCGTCGCCCGCCTTCAGCGCAGGTGGAGGAGTTCCTGCCATCTCTGATCAATCTACAAACCTCGCTCTGAATACCAATTGTTGGAACTACAGCTATTGTCGGACAAACTTCAGAGAAGAAAAAACTCATGACAGTAGGGTTTCGGTGCTGCGGGAGCTGCAGCGTTTCTGGTTTTATTCGTCAAACATATATAGCCTATTACATGCCTTGAGGGCCAAGCAAAACAAGAGATAAATTGGAGATAAACTAAACTCTATCTAAACCTGCCGTAATGTTACTAGGAAACCGAAAGCAAAGGACTCTCATTACGGTGGATTATATTACTTCAAACAATGAAGTAGTATAACAAATCTGGAGCGTTGGTTGCCAGGGGTAAAATTGTATTTGTCTATTTGACCATAGAATCAAGTAGAGTACAGACTGTTGATGCGTATCGAAAGAAGAAAAACAAGAAGGCGACGACATTCCTCTGGCTGCCGACGCGAGGGTCCGATCGTGCCTGACTGCTACACCGCCGGCCTCACCTGACTCGCCGGCATCGACGTCCGGGCGCCACCTCGTGGCTTTCCCTCGGCCAACAGTCGAACACCACGTCCACATCAAATCTGACCTTCTCCGCCGCCATGCACAATCTAATCCATGACGACAGATTGCCGCGTGCGCTAGTACCAGCCTGATCAGCTTTCGATGTTGCATGGCAGGCCGTACCATGTACTACAATTTATTTGATTTGTGAATCATTGAGAAAGTGCATGAGCTTCCCTGTTTTATGGAATATAAGACTACCAGTAGACGGACCATATCATGTTCTAATGCTTGCTTGAACGCGATCAGTCGGAAGCTCGACACACCAAAACAAAAGAAGATGAGGGACATTCGTTCTCATATGATGGAGCTCATCAGGCAAGTCCCGTGTTTAGAATCTCAAGAACTCAAAATGATGCACAATTGCCCGCTCTCTACCATCAGGATCAGGATCACTAATCGTACACCATCCTGGGAAATCTTGGCTGGCTGGGTGCTCGATTTACCAGGAAGCTTGCGGCATGAACGCTTGAGATGGAAGCACAGATTGTTGTTTTAGCAGTGTTGCCTGATGTAAAGCTCAGGGACCCTGATGGCATCACACCTCATGCCTCACGCACGTGCTTCCACTGCTGTTTACCGTATACTCTTCGCCATCACGGAGTGCCAACGCGGTGGCTTTTCAGCACACCACCCACGGGCCACGACGCCAACGATGCCTCGACAGACGTCCCACCCGGCATCGGGATATGCCTCGATTCCAAATCAATGGCGGCTAGGGTTTTGTCAATAACATGACTTTTTGAAATGAACAGGCAACGATGAGAAAACTGGTTAATTTTTTTTCTCAAATGAATTAATTTTTCTTTTTATCTAAAAGATCTATAAAATTACGGCTTGCCATTACTTTTTTTGGCCCATAATACCCATAGTAGTTCATACTATTTTAAAATACTACATCATACTAGTTGAAAGGTTAAAGTAGTATAAGTGCATCTAACCATTAGATTAAAAGAAATGGATGGATCATATTCATTTTAGCCCATTGTAAAGGTTCTCAAGCAAAGATACATGCGCAAGGAATAGCTAATAGTTCTTTCCTTGACTCTTTGGTGCAAGGGTACTCTAGATCATCCTGATGTTCATCATCACTGGATATCACCTTACGGTGTGACATGGAGTGTTTTTTAGATGTGGACTGAAGCCTATATATGTTCTGCTGTAAAATTTATAAAGTATCAGAATGAATCATTCAAACCATATAATAGGACACAATGTCAAAAGTTTGTAGGATATTTAAAATCTCAATAGTCAGTACATATCAACATTATTGATATTAACACATCAGGAAATACATATAGCAAAAGATCTGATCTGTTGTCTCATGGCGAAAATGCTATAACAACAGAGATTAGTTGAACGCTATTACAGTGCTTGAGTAAAGACTCGACTGTGTAGAAATACTGAAATTGCAGAAACTAACTTAATCTTGTTGCCTCCAAAATGCAATGCCAATGTAGTTGCGAGATGGAAAACACAAATAAAATTAGTCAAAATGCTAGCATACCTGTTCGAACCAATGAAAACCCTTAAGATAAACAAAGTGGAAAAACTTTCATTGCAGCATCAATAATCTTCTATTTATTAATAAAAGGAGATGACCTTTTCATCTTAGTGGCTAAAAAAAAAGAGAAATAGGCTAGAAATTCTCACAAAAAAGCAAAACATCCGACCCTTAATCTTTTCATGAAACAAACTTAGAACGAAATCCAACCATTGAGATCCTTCCTCACGTGATGGTGTTGTTACCTGCAAAACTAGGAAGACTAGGTCACAGAACACCACGCCGCCTCTCCATCCTTGTCAAAGAATCTCGTAGCCACTGACACCCAGGAATGTCGCTTCGATGTGATCAGCGGCAACTGCTGCGTGGTGAACCAGCTGGCAGATCAGCCCCCACAGTCCTTGGTCAGGAACCATTGAGCGCCATGTCTAGAGATGTCCAGGATCGGAACCAAGTGCCCACGGTGGTTGAAGCTGGGAATGCAAACAAGATATCTTCTTGAATCCAACGTCTTCCCTTTGTGAACACAGCACAACACACGCATATACAAGCGCTGGAGCCGCAGGTTGGAGTCGTGGACATTCATGTGTTCTGTATTAATTCAGCAGCGCTAGAAGAAACAATCTACAACATGCAGTAAGATGAAACCAGGTAAAATGCAATCAGGAAATTAGAGGGCTACTGTAATTCGAGAACCGTAGATAGAATAGTGTTTGGGCTAACTTCTCTGGCAATAAGTACACCAATTAGATGGCATTAAGGGTGCTAGGCAAAGGTGCCGAAACACGGTCCACTGGTTGGCATCCAAGTTTTGAAGCTGTTTACTACAGCATCCTTCCGAATTTTAGATATAGTTTGAGCTATTTATTACTGTTATGATTTCAGTTTTCTGTTTACTAATAAACACAAATTTGGCATTTATGTAGACTATGTTTCTAGATCTTCTTGGAGCTCGGGTTTGGAAACATGCCTGGCCATCCTTCCCACGTGGTTTTTAGGCTAATAACATCAATCATGTCACCTACAAGAGTCAATATTGAATCAGTCATCATGCACCCCAGGTATGCCAAATCACAAACACTGCAGGCTTCAGGTTCAGAACAAACAAGTTGTTTGACATCAGATGTTCGCTTCACTCACCATAGTGACTGAAACTTCAGATTATTGCAGGCACGAGGAAGAGGTAATCTGATCTTAATGCTTCAGGTATAGTGGCTTACTTATGTATTATTTATCCAATAAAACTTCAATTAGTAGAGTCACATTTGTTGTTCTATGTAATCCAATTATATAAGCTTTGGCCATCAATATATAACTCTCTATACATAGAGTTAAGCATTTATTTAAACTTGAGATTGGTAGATTTATCAAAATAGTAAAAAAATGTACATTGATGCTATTCTAGAAGAAGACGTTAGTCAGTTTTATGCTTCTTAAGCATGCCAGTATTTAAAATATCATACTTCTAAACCAATTTACAGTTAAAGGATAATATCAAAAGAATACAGTGGGTCAGTTAGTCTTATAAATTCAAAATATAATCAATATATGGAGATCTGTATAATGAAATTAAACTAAGTTGCACAGTCCTATTGGCTTGACCCTAGAAATAAAATACTCATATCTAAAAGAGTAAAGCATATAGGCAACCAATGAAACAAAATAGATTGTATATCATTGTTTCTTTATGAATTAGTATTATGAATACATTTGTTGCATTAAAATATATGAACAATGCATATTGTGGCATAGCATACTAGAAAACTGTTGAAATTAAACTTTATTAATATTTTAATTGAGATTTTGACATTGATATATTTTAATAATATGTAAAAGTCATAGGTCTAGCCGCCCGTGCATTCGCACGGGCAAATTTTCTAGTTATTCTATAAAATAGAAGTTCCAACAAGCGTTAAAATTGGCATCTATAACTTGAAACCCATTCCTATTCAACATTGATGCCCCAACACTTTTTGCCACCCTGTGGACACCACATATGGTAGGCATAGAGGATGGCAAGTTCATTGTTTTCATTCAATTTGGTCAAACATTTTTCCTCTACTTTATTGCCTTCAAACTTTGACGAAAATATTGTTACCCAAGACCTGCTCCCCAGCGCCAAGCAGGAGGAGCAAGGCTCATAAAAGCATTGATATTGTAGTCAAGCTAAGAGCGAAAGGGCCTTCGGCATAGTGGTTGGGGCTTTCAAAAGTAGCACCTCTCAGGTCCTAGGTTCGATCCCCAGTGGGGACAAATTATGGCCTGAGTTAAAAAAAATCCCCTCGCCTCTCTGCAATCTCAAAGCACAAGTTAAGGCCCGGTCCGGTCACGGGTAACGGTGCTAAGTGCTGGCCCGGCTCTCACAGGGATTACGTGGCCCTCATGTAAGGGACGGAGAGGGGTTCGTGTGTTTTCTTGTCCTACGTGAGAATGTCTTCTTCTTAATGCAATGCCTTGGGGGTGGTCTTACCCTCCGTGGGTTAAGTTTTTTATAGCCAAGCTAAGAGGTGACGGTGACGGAGTCGGCAGTGGCTGGCGGGCCAGGGGCCGCCATGATGATGCCGGACCACCAGCCGTTGCAATCGAAGGCCTCAACAATGTCCTGCTCCAGCCATGCCCGTGGCGACGGTGCCGGCCTCTAGGCGCCGGCGAAGGCCGGCCGTCATGAGGGGATTGGGTTGGGTGGGAGGTTTGGTGGCACGGTTTTGGGGAAGCAAGTTGCGAGTGTGAGCGACGGAGTGTGGCATTTGGCCTGCTCAATTAAAAGGGAGCTTGTTGGCTTTAAAGCGGTGACTAGCAGCAGGTCTGTGCATTGCCACGGAAAAATCTATCAAATAAATTAAATCTTATTTTATAATTGGTCTTCATAACATCATATTACAGTAGACTTTTCTACAGAAATGTGATTTGCATCGCTTCTATTGAAGAAGCTTCGCAACTTAGAGCATGGTTAATGGTATAGCTAGCAGCGGACTAAATGGTAGTGACATGTCATCTATTCCATCCAACAATAAATACTGATATGATAGATTAGATGTTATGTGGGCTCTTAGTCTATCCCTATTGAATACTTAAATATATTTAATTCTTGTATGGTCATGGTTGGATGTGGGCACTTTTCTTGGGCAGGCTACATCAGCCAGCTGCTCATCAGCGACTCATCAATCGTCGGCCCCTCTCTCTTTCTTCTCTTCTCTTTCATCCACCTAGATTTTCTAATGACATGGCACGTTCTTAGCCGGCTGAGTAAGCATCATTATACTTGCTCTTAGAGCAGTGGCGAAGCTTGACGAGGAGATGGACAAGGGGCAGTCATGTTAATTGTGGCTAAAATCTCACTAGATAGCGCTTACTGTTTAGTCAATGGAATTTTTGGTTGGCGCGAGAGGCCATAACCCTAATGGTCATAAATAAGCTTTGCCAATCGTCAATAACTTCGCACAATTTCTATAGTTGTGCATAAATTGTTGTAGTTTTTAAAATGTTTGTATATTCAACGAATGAATTTAACTTCTCAAATGTATTTTAAATCAGAAATATAAATTTTCACACACCAAACTGCTCCATTCTTTTCATTTGATTTGATGCATGCAACAATAATCAGTTTTTTTTCACACACCAAACTGTTCCATTCTTTCCGTTTGGTGCATGCAGCAGTAATCAATACTCCAGTTAAAGGTATATTCTATTTATCCGGAGTGCACCTAGCATAACAGTGCACATGACTTTATCATCAACCTTCAGGATCATCTATGGCTTTCTTTTTTCCCCTGCGACCAGAGCACGACCACACAAATCACCCTACCACACCCTCTCGTCAGCATGCCCGCCTAAGCACCTCTCGCCCTGTCTTACTCCAGTTCTCTGAGCTCATCTGTGCTCAGCTCAGCTCAGATGCTCCACACCCATCGTGGCACTGGCACTGCTCTGAATCAGCGGATACTCAATTGCCTCTTTGACCTTGTTCATAGACAGTGGACCTCAGCCAAAAAAAAAATGTTTGACTGTGGTAAAGAACACGATTGAGCCAAGTATAATGGACTCAATCCCAGAGTGTGACACCATCACTGAGTACCTCAACAGAATCAAGACCCAGTTCACTAGGTCTACAAAGAATTATGCTACACAAGTGATAAAAGCAGCTTGTGACAGAGGTACACAGGAGGTGACATAAGAGAGCACATACTGAGGGTGAACAACTTAGCATCCAAGCTGAAGCCAATGAATCTGGAGATAAAGGATGATTTCTTGATCCCTCTGGATTTTGCTCCCTTGCCAAAGCAGTTTGATAACTTTGTTCTCAACTACAATATCAACCCAGAGAAACGGAGAAGCTCATTGCCAATTATGTGCAAGAGGAAGACATAATAAATGATTCAAATGGTGACTCTATCAACTATGTCAAGGACAACAAGAAGAAGAGTTATAGACCATCCTCTTCAAAGTCACAGGGTCAGCCTACTCAGCATCGGCCTCAGTACAGAGAGTTCACAGTGAAGAAGGATCAGTGTCTCCATTGTAAGAAGACATGATATTACAAGAAAGATTGTCCTAATTTTCTGAAGATAATCATGGTCAAGAGAGGTATGAACATTATTACATTTGTATAAATGAATTCCTATATGTTGGTTATTCTAGATCTACATGATGGATTAATTCTAGAGCAACCATTCATGTTGTAATTTCTTTTATAGGGATTCCATTTGACGAGGACCATTGAAAGAAGCAAAAGTTCCATTAGACTTGATAATGGAGTTGAAGTAGTCGGGAATCTCCATCTAGAGCTAGCTGATGGCTTCACAGTTCACACTTATGCTTAGAGATGTACTAGTGGATGACGGCACGCCCTTGCACGCCGCTTACGATAAGTTACACTGAAATAGACGTACATGTCATCACATTGATATTGAGAAATTAGTAAATATTATGTAGATCATAATAGATATTTAATATGCAAGTAAGATGCATAAAACATTGTATATATTTAAGGTTCAATGTCAACATTACATTAAGGGAAGAGAACAAGGGACATAGAAGTTATACTGGAAGCAAAAGTATGGAACAAAGAAGCAATAGTGGAAAAGTTATTCTGTATAATTGCTATGCAATAGCCTCACGGCAATAGATGGCAGAGTCCATTCACATAATTGTTCTTGTCCAAGTCACCCAGCAACCAGAAGAGCCGCCCTCCCGAGATCATCCAACATTATCTCACTTGCATCTAAGTGCTCTTCGTAAGATCTGTTTTACTATCATGTACAAACAGATTCTAGACATAGAAATACATTGAGAGAAGCTGCATATTCAGTCTACTACCACTTCGTTATGAGACTTTCATCCTCGAGTTCAGCTTGCTCTCCTCATGCACCTTTTGAAACATTGTTACAAAAGTCAAGGTAGATATCTGCAAAATGATAGTTATCATTATTAAAGATGACATACATTAGACAGGATTAGATATATTTCAAAATACATCTTTCAGTCAGACAATATTTCATCATCAATTGTAAATAAAATAGGATGAATAAAACTGATCTGCTAACCTTGTTCAGAAAGACATGGGATAGAATCCTTACAAAATTATTGGGAGATCGCCTTTTTGTTTCCTCAAAAAAAATTCCAATAAATGGGAGCTATTATATCGGTACATAAGCACTATTAATCAACCTACGACTATTTATAAATGTAACATAAGAGGTGCAAAGTATTTTCCAAGTTACAATTAATCAAACATGCTTATAGCATGATTTATAACATTTGAAAACTTAGCTTTCAAAAGCGAAATATACCCAAAGTTGTCATTCTTTGTGTGAGCTATTGTGTTTCAGTCTTAGGGATGTGAAACACTCCCTGACAACGGCGTCTAATAACTTAGAACAGTCCATAAGAAGTACAAACGGTGAATAATTGTTTTAGATATACATAATTTATTAACATGCACATGGGATTTTATTTAGAGGGATATGAAACACTCAAACAACAGACTCTAATGGTTTTTGCTGATATCTAATAGCAAATATGTAGAGCAGTGGTTCATAAGTGGTGTGTGCAGTTATGAAAATCATAGGGAAAGCAGTGAGTAATTGTCTGTTGGCAAAACGAAATTAGGGTAGGCACATTCATAGCATGAGCTTCCGCATAAAGTTCCCCGTTCCTCCTACACCAACGACAGCTGCTAGTACAAATTCTCTCAGACAAGTTCTCGCTTTATGTAGCACTTTCTCCATTCTGACTTTTATAGAGCATTTCAATTGGATGCAAGTAAAAAAAAAAATCAAGTTGTTTTGGACACTGATAGTAACTGCAAGAACCAGATAATTTCAAATGCAAGCAATCAATGTTTTTCCTTTATAGTTTCACCATTTTCTTAATAATAAATTAATATCATGGCATACAATAGAAAAACATATTTCCCTACAGAGTCCAGTTGAAAGAACACAAATTAGAGGAAAAAGAAGTTAGCAGCTTCTAAAGCATAACCTTTCATGGTTTTAATAACATATATGCCATTAAACAACGTTCGACAAATCAGATCTGGCCCATTTATTTTTGTCAATCTGATATGCACATTTTTGTAGAATTCCTGATCTTCACCCTCTCCCTAAATACAGTAATAAAAAAAATCATTTCAGCCCATGTGCCTTGTAAAATACTTCTAATTTCCATGTGAAAGCAGGCAATCTCAACATCTAAGTAAAACTCAGTAATAACCGTAGATGGAAGCAAAATTGCACATAATGTCAGACATGCAATTATACAATGCAGAAGGAAATGGCATAAAATTTTAGTGAGTATAATGTTTGAAAGCCCATCATCAAATATATAAGTGATTCCATTTTGCACCAGGGAAAAACTTATTTAGCATTATCAAGGCACATATATTGGAAAGACATGGATACTACACTATCATTTGCAGGGGATAACGAAGTAAACCTTGACGCATGGGTTACTAAATCAGGTAGGGTGAATCAGATCAAAGAATTAGTGAACTTTAACACGTGGGTTACTAACTCAAATATGCTTTTGAAGTAACATCCAAAGGTAGTATATAACCAGACATAATTAATCGTACCAGTAAAATTCTAAGAAACAACACAAACCTATAGTGCTTTCAAGTAAAAAATGACACTACTGTACTAATTTTTCTTATAGAGACTTATTTCAATGCATTAAAAAGAATAGGGCTCCCATAAATAATTCCTACAGCAATGAAAGGATGCAGAGTTAATTCTACTAATACAGTTAATTTTTAAATTCACTGCACCACACAAAAAAGATAAACATTACACCATGTAGGACAAGATATTTGGCTATGCTACTATAAATGGGATGCAAGAGGAATTATTTTGCATGCAGAAAAGGCACCACAATGACACCCTATCGACCGGATCATTGGAAATTATCAGACAAATTATTAAAGAGTTCCCATGTCATATGAAGATAGACACACTTTATTTTAAGATATTAAATTCAAATAAATAAAATTTCTCATATGCCATCTAAAAATAAATCTAAGTTAATCATAATGGGAACATGAAATCAATTTATGTCCCCAGCTAACACAGTATCATACACTAAACTTTAAGAATTGTAGATACATGAGAGGATCTCCCCAACTATTTTTTGTGACTTCTATTTCTCAGTAGATGCAAAAAAGACATACAATCAGAAGTTTAGAACTAAACCAAGGCATGATTTTACCTCCTTGATGATGAAAGCAAGCACAAATTTACGTCCTTGAGTATATCACCAATCTGCATTGGAACAAGGCAATTCATCAGATAAGCATACACCTGATTTTGCTAAATCTACTACCTCTCTGATTTAGAAAAATTGCAAATTTCTTATTATGTCTAATCATTTCACAGTTTATTAGTCACCTGAACATGTGAATATGATAGGAGTATCTTTAAAATATGATCATAAAACTATACAATCATGAACTTATCATGGAACCAGATAATCGTGTGTCATGTGTCATTGAAAATGAACATACCATCTAGATTAGATACTGATATTGAAGGCATGTGCTAGCGAATGGCTACAAAAGGCTAAGCTAAGAGATCAGACATCAAACCTATGATGCAGAACGTGGTCGCCAGTACCCGCTGAATCTTCATCACCAACACGCGTACACACTCATGGCCGCCACAGACGGGTATGACAAAGCAGCATGTAGCCACCGGTTTGTCTAGAACCATGTTAAGAGCATCAAATTGCAGATAATAGGAAAATATGTATTGAACAACGAGCACCATGAATTTTAAAGCATCGATCTAGAGGAAGGTAGGAAGCCAATCACCTGGCGTGTTGCATCTACCAGGAGTCTGAGCCAAACTCAATCACCTGTGCAATGTCCGGCTGAACCCATGTTAAATGCCTCATACATACTCCATCCTGCTATGCATGGCATTTAGAATCTGAAGAACACAACAATATAAATGCCCGTCAAATCCCAGAAACAAAAATCAAGGCAACAAAACGGCACCAGATTCCCTTCTGCTATGACCACCGGCAGCAAATCCCAGCCCAAATAAAAGTACCCTAAATTCAACTGCCAAAATATGTAGAAAAATAGCAGAAATAGGAATCGTAGCAAAAAGGCACAAACACAAACAAAAAACACGACGGTCCTGCCCTGTGCCACAGTCATCGCGTCACCCCACCTTGCCGAATGGTTATGATTGTCACTTCCCAAGTGGCAAATATGAACTATGGTTTAATAATAAATCCATTGGTCTTGCCTATTTACAAGACCTGAAGG
Source organism: Eleusine coracana subsp. coracana (assembly GCA_032690845.1). NCBI lineage: Eukaryota > Viridiplantae > Streptophyta > Magnoliopsida > Poales > Poaceae > Eleusine > Eleusine coracana. Next base: position 48,108 of record MU847537.1, read on the forward strand.
ACGTCACAATCTCTGCTATGCTTCCTCGACTCCGAGCTCCATGGCCGCCGACGCCTATGCCTCCTCCTCCAGATCCAGTAACTGTCCCTCCTCTCTCTTCCTCTAGCTCGAATCTAGAACCATGAACAGAGAATGTTTTTCCCCTCGATGGCTAGATTGAGTAGATACTAACAGCATGTTAGAATGTTGGTGCCAAATCAAGATAAGAAGCAGGGTGCCAGGCGTGGGTGGCGGTGCCAGGGCCGGGCGTGGGGCTAGGGCGCGGGCACGGGTGGCACCAAGGGAGGGGGAGCAGGTGACGGGCGTGGGCACCAATAGAGCGGGAGGAGGCAGCAGGCGGCGCCGGCGAGAGAGCCCCGTGGTGCCGCAAGATCCGCACCTCCACAACAAGGGCGACGAGCATGAGCGGGGTGGGCTCAGGCATGGCAACAGCCACGCAGATGGGCCCCTTTCCCCAACGGGCGCCGGCGGGCAGGCACGCTGATGACACCTCATCAGGCTCCTTTCCACAGCCGCCACCCAAATCTGCAGCGAGCGGTCGACATAGGGGACATGGTGGCGAGCGGGCCAAACTCACCGAGATCTATAGTTAGCGTGGTGCAATGCATGCTCAGGCAGGCCCAGCAGCACGACGTGGGCTCGTCGGGGTGGCGGCGCTATGGGCAGGAGTGGGCGGTTTGGGGCGGCGGTGCCTGTTGAGCACGAGCTCCTCACGTCGACAGATCTTGTTCTGCCTCGCTCCATGCAGTCGGCATCTGGTGCCCGATTGAGTCCATACGGCGGCGGGGCGAGCTCTCCTCCCGCAAGTGATGGTTGGCCGTCATCTTCTCAAACGTGGTCGATCCCCGCCAAGCCCCCATCTAACCCCCATTCCTTTGTCACCGAGCGTGGCCAGGTGCTAGTAGAGTTGGCTTAGGTCACTGGCATGCAGGTCCCAGACTCGTGTGCATGTCCCACTTGTCAGCAGAGAAAATGAGAGTCCTCTTTTGAGCAGTATGACTGGAGTTGATAAAAAAAATTGGGCTACTAAAAGAGGGATCCAACTCTCAAAGCAAAAATGAGAGGCGGGCCTGCAAATTTTAGCCCCCAAATTCTATTTGCATGTCACCCTGGAAAACATATATAGGGCCCCAAACGTAATCTCAACTCCAGCGGAACAAGCAGGCCCAGGCCCTAAATTTCGTGTTAAATGGTCGGACCCAGGTTTTGCATCTCCATCAGCACGTCAACTACGCCCGTGCCCATCAGCCCCACTCATGCCTGCACCCACGCACAAACCTGACACCGTGCCCGTCCCCGCCCCCATCCCTGGTGCCACGCTTCAAACGTGTCTGCATCCAGCCGCATAATCGCCCCCCCCCCCCCCCGCCCATGCATGCCCCCACGCCATAGTGTCGCTGCTCTTGCTCCCATTGGCCATGCGAGGAGGAAGCCAATTCACACACAGGGAAGAGGAGCTCACATGTAGGGACAGAGGTGGCTCGAGTTGAGGGAGCATGCCATGGAGACGGAAATCAAATTTGTCGGTGCTGCGATCTGATCTCGCTCGGCGCTGGTGCTGATGGGTAGGACGACGGGACAATATTTTTTAGAACAAGGAATATATTTAATATTCCGGAGGACGACAGGACAACATGACCTCAGCAGGGGGGTTATTTGGGAGCCAGAGCTACCATGAAGCATGCGCTACGACGTTGTGCTGGGACAGTGCCAGTGGTCTCTTCTAGATGGGCAAAGAGGCGATGGAGCCGGATGTGAGACATTGGGGAGCAGATCGAGGGGACCAACATGCCAGTTTGAGGTGGTGGCGACGTGGGTGGGCTGGTGTGGCACCACGGCGCCATCTGGTGTGGGAGACAAAAGAAACTGAGGAGCAAGGAATGGTAGAAGAGAGAAAAGGAAAATAGAGTGGACCCATGAACAGCTATCATTTGAGAGCTAAAGCAGAAGGTTTGCAGGATGAATTTGGGAGGGCATGCAAAAATAGAAGCCAAGTTGAGTGTCTGTTGGAGTTGAATTTTTTGGGTCACTACCTAGAAAAGTGGGTAGGGGATTATGTAGGGGCCTCACTGGAGTTGCTCTAATGCACGGCAAGAATGATGGACCTTAAGAGTCCTCTTGTCATCATCCAACATAGAGGCTGGATGCATTGGATTGGCCACGCCATTGGAAAACAAAAAATCTAGGTGCGGAGGGTTAACACTGCCACTTGGGAGCAATTAATAAAATATAAAAACCATGGTATTGTTTGGCCCACAACACCCCTGTCAACTTCGTTGCAGGGGCTGGGAGGCCGGATCTGTCCCCGTCACATGGAGGCACAATGGTCTCTACCTGGAGGTACGCCCTCATTGGATCCGCGTAGATTGAACTCTCCTTCCATGAATGCAATCTGTCCACCACTGCTGAAGCACAAAGGGGAGATCGAGGTGACACTACAGACCTTGGATCCATTGCTTGGAGCCACTCCCCTGCTGAATGCGAGCGCCTACAACCATCCGAGATCGCCGCCGAGTGAGGTGGTTGAGGCCCTGCTATGGACTGTGCTATGGAATGCAGATAAGTCATTGTTGCCGAGAGCCGCTCCATCTTTGGATCCAGGAATGAAGAGGGAATCCTAGGGTCGATCGAGCTACTCTGCCATCACTGTCGCTTGGACCATCCAAAGGTTTTGGAGGAGGAGGAGGCGCCAGTGATGCAACAGTGACGATGTTAGAGGTGCCGCCTACGGCCGTAAAGTGGAGGGGCATCACGTTGTACCTTAGAGAGAGGGGGCGGACATGACATAGACCGCGGTGACCATGATAGGGAAGGGAAGGGAGGGTCATCGACCTTGAATAGGGAAGAGAGGGAAGGAGTGACGAGAGGCACTTGACAGGGAAGAGAAGGGAGGGGCGACGTGTGTCGAGGGGATGGGAGCAGTATATACGGAGATGGGTTTTAAAACCCTTGCCAGAACTAGCTGCGTTTTCATATCAAGACGTGAGTTTGGTGTGTGTCAGTCTAGTTGTACCGAATAAATGAGCCTATGCCACTATGCCATCCCATTGATATAAGTAGGACTCGTCACTAATGTCTAGTGGCTCATTTTGTAGTAGTGATACACGTAAACAAGCGTGTATTCACTGAAGAAGGATAAAGTTTTGCCGGATCAGTTTCAACCTCAATAAATTGTTTGGGAGAATAAAATAGACTTTTCACTTTTTAAATCATACATTTCTTATGAATGATTTACAGGCAAATGAAAATATAAATGAATACAAAATTGGATTTCTATGTTTTCAACAATATTTTACTAGCCCATGCAAGTACATGGATTGATAGACTAGTTGTAATAATCCTTTTATTCGACAGATCTATATTTCCTTACTGTAATAATCCTTTTACTGCTGGAGAATATAAAACACGGTCTAACTTTCATTATTGTTGCCTATTTGCCAAATGTGAAAGGAAAGCAAAAATCAAATTATATACCTTACAGAGTGGTATTATTTTCGGTCCAGGAAATGGCACTGCTAGAACTGAAGAAATGGCATGTCAGTGGCTGACCATGAGGTGAAGTGTGGGTGTGGCACTAGGTTGGCCCTGAACACATGTCATGACACAATGGCATTGTTGTCTCCAGAGTTCTCCACAGAGGATATTGTCTTGGCTGTCTTTGGTATCACGTTGTACACCACTAAACCTTGGTGTTGACCAAGCATTTCATTGTGTTGCCCATCTTCCACCGCAGCCATAGCCCGTAGATTAAAAGGATCTGATGGTCTTCGACTACTACTTGGTCCCCATGGCGCAACAACCTGGTGCTGCAGTTCCCAACTAGCATCATTGCCATAGTTCTCAAGAAAGCATATGTTGATGCACCTCTCCTGACCAAAAAGTTTTCACCCACAAGGAGCCCATCCATGATGAACAACTTCATAAGATTGTTGCCTGTGGTTATGGGAGGACCCCTCTATTTGGGTAAATGTCTCTGACAATATGTCCCAAAACACCATCCTCGTCGAGCCAGCGATAGAACCCATGTGAGGTGGCCAATGAAAATTGCCATGGAGAATAGGAGGTGTCTTCGCATGCAGGGCACAAGCAGTGTGATCCAGGCAACCTCCAAGTCGATATTACATGGTTCTATATTCCTGGTAGGAAGGATACATAATTTCTTGTTTACCTTCAAAGTCGACTGGGAAAAGAGAGCATACTCATTGGATGACTGGTGGAAGTAGAAGGCAAACACCGTATCATCGACCATGATGTTGTACTACCAAGGTGGATGAGAAGGATAATGAAGCAGCGGGAGGTCAACCCACTTCCTGATCTATATTTCCTTATTGTGAGCCAAACACACACACACACACACACACTGCTAGAGAATATAAAACATGATCTATCAATCATGATTGTCTCCTATTTGACCAATGTGAAAGGAAAGCAAAAATCAAATTATATACCTTATAGATTGGTATTATTTTTGGTTCAGGAACTGGTATTGCTAGAACTGAAAAATGGCATGTCAGCGGCTGACCATGAGGTCAAGTGTTGGTGCGGCACAAGGTTGGCCCTGAACACATGTTGCGAAACAATGCCACTCTTGTTACCAGAGTTCTCTAAAGAGGAAATTGCCTTGGTTGTCTTCGGTCTCACATTGTACACCACTAAACCTTGGTGTTGAGCAAGCATTACATTGTGTTGCCCATCTTCCACCGTAACCATAGCCTGCAGATTACGAGGATCTAATGGTCTTCAACTAATGCTTGGTCTCCATGGTGCAGCAACCTAGTCCTGTAGTTCCCATCTAGCAGCATTGCCATAGTTCTCAAGGAAGCACATGTCGATGCACCTCTCCTGACCCAAAAGTTTACTCCCACAAGGAGCCCATCCATGATGAACAACTTCATAAGACTGTTGCCTGTGGTTATGGGAGGACCCTCTATTTGGGTAAATGTGTCTGACAATATGTCAAAAACCACCATCCTGGTCTGGTCAGCGATAGAAGCCAAGTGAGCTGGTCCATGAATGTTTCCATGGAGAACATGAGGTGTGGTCACAAACAGGGTATAAGCAGGGTTATCCAGGCATCCTCTCAGTCGATATTACATGGTTCTGCGTTCCCTATAGAAAGGATACACAATTTCTTGTTTACCATCAAATTCTGCTGGCACAAGAGACGATACTCATTGGATGACTGGTGGAAGTAGAAGGCAAATTCCGAATCATCGAGCATGATGTTGTTCGACCAAGGTGGGTGAGGAGGATAATGAAGTTAACACCTAATTCGGAAGTACAAGACATCAGGAATCCCCCTCGGCACGGTCGTCACACACACACATGAGTGCACGCGCACACACACACACGCGCACACACACACACACACTGCTAGAGAATATAAAACATGATCTATCATTCATGACTGTCTCCTATTTGACCAATGTTAAAGGAAAGCAAAAAACAAATTATATACTCTATAGATTGGTATTATTTTTCATTTAGGAACTGGCGTGGCTAGAACTGAAAAAATGGCATGCCAGCGGCTGACCATGAGGTGAGGTGTGGGTGCGGCACAAGGTTGGCCCTGAAAACGTGCCATGACACAATGCCATTCTCGTTTCCAGAGTTCTCTAAAGAGGAAATTGCCTTGGTTGTCTTCGGTCTCATGTTGTACACCACTAAACCTTGGTGTTGACCAAGCATTACAATGCATTTCCCATCTTCCACCGCAGCCATAGCCCGCAGATTACAAGGATCTAATGGTCTTTAAATAATTCTTGGTCCCCATGGTGCAGCAACCTAGTGCTGCAGTTCCCATCTAGCAGCATTACCATAGTTGTCAAGGAAGGACATGTCAATGCATCTCTCCTGACCCAAAAGTTTTCTCCCACATGGAGCCCATCCATTATGAACAACTTCATAAGACCATTGCATGTGGTTATGGGAGGACCCTCTATTTGGGTAAATGTCTTTGTCAATATTTCAAAAACCACCATCCTGGTCTAGCCAGTGATGGAACCCATGTCAGGTTGCCAATGATAGTTTCCATGGAGAAGAAGAGGTGTGGTCGCAGACAAGGCATAAGCAGGGTTATCCAGGCAACCTCCTAGTTGATATTACATGGTTCAGTGTTCCTATAGAAAGGAGACATAATTTCTTGTTTACCTTCAAAGTCTCCTGGCACAAGAGACGATACTCATAGGATGACTGTTGGAAATAGAAGGCAAACTCCGAATCATCGAGCATGATGTTGTTCAGCCAGGGAGGGTGAGGAGGATAATGAAGCAGTGGGAGGTCGGCCCACTTCCTGATCTATATTTCCTTATTGTGAACTGGGGGCAATTAAGGTAACACCTAATTTGGAAGTACAAGACATCAAGCACCCGCCTCGGTCCGGTCGTCACACACACACACACACACTAAACCTTGGTGGTGACCTAGTATTACATTGTGTTGCCCATCTTCCACCGCAGCCATAGCCCACAGATTACAAGGATCTAATGGTCTTTAAATAATGCTTGGTCCCCATGGTGTAGCAACCTAATGCTGCAGTTCCCATCTAGCAGCATTGCCATAGTTGTCAAGGAAGGACATGTCAATGCATCTCTCCTGACCCAAAAGTTTGCTCCCACAAGGAGACCATCCATGATGAACAACTTCATAAGACCATTGCATGTGGTTATGGGAGGACCCTCTATTTGGGTAAATGTCTCTGTCAATATGTCAAAAACCACCATCCTGGTCTGGCCAGTGATGAAACCCATGTCAGGTTGCCAATGAAAGTTTCCATGGAGAAGAAGAGGTGTGGTCACAGACAAGGCATAAGCAGGGTTATCCAGGCAACCTCCTAGTTGATATTAATGGTTTAGTGTTCCCTATAGAAAGGAGACATAATTTCTTGTTTACCTTCAAAGTCTCCTGGTACAAGAGACGATACTCATAGGATGACTGGTGGAAATAGAAGGCAAACTCCGAATCATCGAGCATGATGTTGTTCGGCCAGGGAGGGTGAGGAGGATAATGAAGCAGCGGGAGGTCGGCCCACTTCCTGATCTATATTTCCTTATTGTGAACTGGGGGCAATTAAGGTAACACCTAATTTGGAAGTACAAGACATCAGGCACTCGCCTTGGTCCGGTCGTCACACACACACACAGACACACACACACACACACACACACACACACACACACACACACACACACACACACACACACACTAAACCTTGGTGGTGACCAAGTATTACATTGTGTTGCCCATCTTCCACCGCAGCCATAGCCCACAGATTTAAAGGATCTAGTGGTCTTTAAATAATGCTTGGTCCCCATGGTGTAGCAACCTAATGCTGCAGTTCCCATCTAGTAGCATTGCCATAGTTGTCAAGGAAGGACATGTCGATGCATCTCTCTTGACCCAAAAGTTTGCTCCCACATGGAGCACATCCATGATGAACATCTTCATAAGACTGTTGCCTGTGGTTATGGGAGGACCCTCTATTTGAGTAAATGTGTCTATCAATATGTCAAAAACCACCATCCTGGTCTGGCCAGTGATGGAACCCATGTGAGTTGGCCAATGAAAGATTCCATGGAGAAGAAGTGGTGTGGTCACAGACAAGGCATAAGCAGGGTTATCCAGGCAACCTTCTAGTTGATATTACATGGTTTGATGTTTCCAGTAGAATGGACATGTAATTTCTTGTTTACCTTCAAAGTCTATTATTGCAAGAGACGATACTCATAGGATGACAGGCGGAAATAGAAGGCAAACTCCGAATCATCGAGCATGATGTTGTTCGACCAAGGTGGGTGAGGAGGATAATGAAGCAGAGGGAGGTCAGCCTACTTCCTGATCTATATTTCCTTATTGTGAGCCGGGGGCAATAAAGGTAACACCTAATTCGGAAGTACAAGACATCAGGCACCCACCTCGGTCCGGTCGTCACACACACACACACACACACACACACACACAGACACACACACACACACACACACTGCTAGAGAATATAAAACATGACCTATCATTCATGATTGTCTCCCATTTGACCAATGTTAAAGGAAAGCAAAAAACAAATTTTATACTCTATAGATTGGTATTATTTTTTGTTCAGGAACTAGCGTGGCTAGAGCTGACAATGAGGTGAAGTGTGGGTGCGGCACAAGGTTGGCCCTGAACACGTGTCATGACCCAATGCCATTGTTGTTTCTAGAGTTCTCTAAAGAGGAAATTGCCTTGGTTGTCTTCGGTCTCATGTTGTACACCACTAAACCTTGGTGTTGACCAAGTATTACATTACGTTGCCCATCTACCACCGCAGCCATAGCCCACAGATTACAAGGATCTAATGGTCTTTAAATAATGCTTGGTCCCCATGGTGCAACAACCTAGTACTGCAGTTCCCATCTAGCAGCATTGCCATAGTTGTCAAGGAAGGACATGTCGATACATCTCTCTTCCTTAAAGTTTGCTCCCACAAGGAGCCCATCCATGACGAACCACTTCATAAGACCATTGCCTGTGGTTATGGGAGGACCCTCTATTTGGGTAAATGTGTCTGTCAATATGTCAAGAACCACCATCCTGGTCTGGCCAGCGATGGAACCCATGTGAGTTGGCCAATGAATGTTTCCATGGAGAAGAAGAGGTGTGGTAGCAGACAAGGCATAAGCAGGGTTATCCAGGCAACCTCCTAGTTGATATTACAAGGTTCGGTGTTTCCTGTAGAATGGATACATAATTTCTTGTTTACCTTCAAAGTTTGCTGTTACAAGAGACGATACTCATAGGATGACAGGTGGGAATAGAAGGCAAACTCCGAATCATCGAGCATGATGTTGTTCGCCCAAGGTGGGTGAGGTCGATAATGAAGCAGCGGGAGGTCGGCCCACTTTCGAATCTATATTTCCTTATTGTGAGCTGGGGGCAATTAATGTAACACCTAATTCGGAAGTACAAGACATCAGGCACCCGCCTCGGTCCGGTCGTCACACACACACACTGCTAGAGAATATAAAACACGATCTATCTTTCATGATTGTTTCCTATGTGAAAGGAGAACAAAAATCAAATTATATACCTTATAGATTGGTATTATTTTTGGTTTAGGAACTAGTACTGCTAAAACTGATAAAATGGCACGTCACCAGCTGACTATGACGTGAAGTGTGGGTGTGGCACAAGGTTGGCCTTGAACACATGCTACGACACAATGCCATTCTTGTTTCCAGAGTTCTCTAAAGAGGAAATTGCCTTGGTTGTCTTTGGTCTCACATTGTACATCACTAAACCTTGGTGTTGACCAAGGATTACATTGCATTGCCCATCTTCCACCGCAACCATAGCCTACAGATTACAAGGATCTATTGGTCTTCAACTCATGCTTTGTCCCCATGGTGCAGCAACCTAGTGCTGCAGTTCCCATCTAGCAGTATTGTCATAGTTCTCAAGGAACCACATGTCCATGCATCTCTCCTAACCCAAAGTTTTCTCCCACAAGGAGCCCATCCATGATGAACAACTTCATAATACTATTGCCTGTGGTAATCAGAGGACCCTCTATTTGGGTAAATGTCTCTGTCAACATGTCAAAAACCACCATCCTGGTCTGACCAGTGATGGAACCCATGTGAGTTGGCCAATGAAAGTTTCCATAGAGAAGAAGAGGTGTGGTCGCAGACAAGGCATAAGCAGGGTTATCCTGGCAACCTCTTAGTTGATATTACATGGTTTGGTGTTCCCTGTAGAAAGGATACACAATCTATTGTTTACCTTAAAATTCTACTGGCACAAGAGATAATACTCAAAGGATGACTGGTGGAAATAGAAGGAAAACTCCGAATCATGAAACATGATGTTGTTCGGCCAAGGTGGGTGAGGAGGATAATGAAGTTAACACCTAATTCAGAAGTATAAGACATCAGGAATCCCCCTCAGCCCGGTTGTCACACACACACAGACAAACACACACACACACACACACACACACACACACACACACACACACACACGCATGCACACGCACACACACACTGCTAGACAATATAAAACATGATCTATCATTCATGATTGTCTCCTATTTGACCAATCTTAAAGGAAAGCAAAAATAAAATTATATTCTCTATAGATTGGTATTATTTTTCGTTCAGGAACAGGCTCGGCTCGAACTGAAAAAATGGCATGCCAGTAGCTGACCATGAGGTGAAGTGTGGGTGCGGCACAAGGTTGGCCCTGAACACATGCTGTGACACAATGCCATTCTTGTTTCCAGATTTCTCTAAAGAGGAAATTGCCTTGGTTGTCTTCAGTCTCATGTTGTACACCACTAAACCTTGGTCTTGATCAAGCATTACATTGCGTTGCCCATCTTCCACCACAGACATAGCCCGCAGATTACAAGAATCTAATGGTCTTTAAATAATTCTTGGTCCCCGTGATGCAGCAACCTACTGCTGCAGTTCCCATCTAGTAGCATTGCCATAGTTGTCAAGGAAGGACATGTCGATATATCTCTCCTGACCCAAAAGTTTGCTCCCACAAGGAGCCCATCCATGATGAACAAGTTCATAAGACAGTTGCCTGTGGTTATGGGAGGACCCTCTATTTGGGTAAATGTCTCTGTCAATATGTCAAGAACCACCATCCTGGTCTGGCCAGCGATAGAACCCATGTGAGTTGATAATGAAAGTTTCCATGGAGAAGAAGAGGTGTGGTCGCAGACAAGGCATAAACAGGGTTATCCAGGAAACCTCTTAGTTGATATTACATGGTTCAATGTTCCCTGTAGAAAGGATACATAATTTCTTGTTTACCTTCAAAGTCTGCTGGCACAAGAGACAATACTCATAGGATGACTGGTGGAAATAGAAGGCAAACTCCGAATCATCGAGCATTATGTTGTTCGGCCAGGGAGGGTGAGGAGGATAATGAAGCAGAGGGAGGTCGGCCCACTTCCTGATCTATATTTCCTTATTGTGAACCGGGGGCAATTAAGGTAACACCTAATTTGGAAGTACAAGACATCAGGCACCCGCCTCGGTCCGGTCGTCACACAGACACACACACACACACACACACACACACACACACACACTGCTAGAGAATATAAAACATGATCTATCATTCATGATTGTCTCCTATTTGACCAATCTTAAAGGAAAGCAAAAATCAAATTATATTCTCTATAGATTGGTATTATTTTTGTTCAGGAACAGGCTCGGCTCGAACTAAAAAAATGGCATTCCAGCGGCTGACCATGAGGTGAAGTGTGGGTGCGGCACAAGGTTGGCCCTGAACACGTGCTGTGACACAATGCCATTCTTGTTTCCAGAGTTCTCTAAAGAGGAAATTGCCTTGGTTGTCTTCAGTCTCATGTTGTACACCACTAAACCTTTGTCTTGACCAAGCATTACATTGCGTTGCCCATCTTCCACCACAGCCATAGCCTACAGATTACAAGGATCTATTGGTCTTCAACTCATGCTTTGTCCCCATGGTGCAGCAACCTAGTGCTGCAGTTCCCATCTAGCAGTATTGTCATAGTTCTCAAGGAAACCACATGTCCATGCATCTCTCCTAACCCAAAAGTTTTCTCCCACAAGGAGCCCATCCATGATGAACAACTTCATACTACTATTGACCTGTGGTAATCATGAGGACCCTATATTTGGGTAAATGTCTCTGTCAACATAGTCAAAAACCACCATTCCTGGTCTGACCAGTGATGGAACCCATGTGACGTGGCCAATGAAGTTTCCCATAGAGAAGAAGAGGCGTGGTCGCAGGACAAGGCATAAGCCTGGGTTAGTCCTGGGCAACCTCTTAGTTGATATTACATGGTTTGGTGTTGCCCTGTTAGAAGGATACACAATCTCTTGTTTACCCTTAAAATTCTGCTGGCACAAGAGATAATACTCAAAGGATGACTGGTGGAAATAGAAGAGAAAACTCCGAATCATGAAACATGATGTTGTTCGGCCAAGGTGGGTGAGGAGGATAATGAAGTTAACCCACAGCGAATGCAGAAGTATACAGACATCAGGAATCCCCCTCAGCCTGTGCACACACCACCCGCCTCGGTCCGGTCACACACACACAGACAAACACACACACACACACACACACACACACACACACACGCATGCACACGCACACACACACTGCTAGACAATATAAAACATGATCTATCATTCATGATTGTCTCCTATTTGACCAATCTTAAAGGAAAGCAAAAATAAAATTATATTCTCTATAGATTGGTATTATTTTTCGTTCAGGAACAGGCTCGGCTCGAACTGAAAAAAATGGCATGCCAGTAGCTGACCATGAGGTGAAGTGTGGGTGCGGCACAAGGTTGGCCCTGAACACATGCTGTGACACAATGCCATTCTTGTTTCCAGATTTCTCTAAAGAGGAAATTGCCTTGGTTGTCTTCAGTCTCATGTTGTACACCACTAAACCTTGGTCTTGATCAAGCATTACATTGCGTTGCCCATCTTCCACCACAGACATAGCCCGCAGATTACAAGAATCTAATGGTCTTTAAATAATTCTTGGTCCCCGTGATGCAGCAACCTACTGCTGCAGTTCCCATCTAGTAGCATTGCCATAGTTGTCAAGGAAGGACATGTCGATAGCATCTCTCCTGACCCAAAAGTTTGCTCCCACAAGGAGCCCATCCATGATGAACAACTTCATAAGACATGTTGCCTGTGGTTATGGGAGGACCCTCTATTTGGGTAAATGTCTCTGTCAATATGTCAGGAACCACCATCCTGGTCTGGCCAGCGATAGAACCCATGTGAGTTGATAATGAAAGTTTCTATGGAGAAGAAGAGGTGTGGTCGCAGACAAGGCATAAAGCAGGGTTATCCAGGAAACCTCTTAGTTGATATTACATGGTTCGATGTTCCCTGTAGAAAGGATACATAATTTCTTGTTTACCTTCAAAGTCTGCTGGCACAAGAGACAATACTCATAGGATGACTGGTGGAAATAGAAGGCAATCTCCGAATCATCGAGCATGATGTTGTTCGGCCATGGTGGGTGAGGAGGATAATGAACAGATGGGAGGTTCGGCCCACTTCCTGATCTATATTTCCTTATTGTGAGCCGGGGGCAATTAAGGTAACACCTAATTTTGAAGTACAAGACATCAGGCATCCGCCTCAATCCGGTCGTCACACCACACAGACCCACACCACACCACACACCACACACACACACACACCACACACCACATACACATACACATACACACACACAACACACATACACACACACACACAACACACATACACACACACAGACACACACACACACACACATACACACACACACACACACACATTGCTAGAGAATATAAAACATGATCTATCTTTCATGATTGTCTCCTATTTGACCAATGTGAAGGAAAGCAAAAATCAAATTCTATACCTTATAGATTGATATTATTTTTGGTTTAGGAACTGACACTACTAGACACTGAAAAAATGGCATATCAGCGTCTGACCATGAGGTGAAGTGTGTGTGCGGCACAAGGTTGGCACTGAACTCATGTTGCGAAACAATGCCATCATGTATCCAGAGTTCTCTAAAGAGGCAATTGCCTTGCTTGTCTTTGGTCTCACCTTGTACACCACTAGACCTTGGTGTTGACCAAGCATTACATTGTATTGCCCATCTTCCACCGTAGCCATAGCCCGCAGAAGGATCTAATGGTCTTCAACTAATGCTTGCTCCCCATGGTGTAGCAACCTAGTGCTACAGTTCCCATCTAGCAGCATTGGCATAGCTCTCAAGGAAGCACATGTCGATGCACCTCTCCTAACCCAAAAGTTTGCTCCCACAAGGAGCCCATCCATGATGAACAACTTCATAAGACTATTGCCTGCGGTTATGGGAGGATCCTCTATTTGGGTAAATGTCTCTATCAATATGTCAAAAACAACCATCCTAGTCTAGCCAGCGATTGAACCCATGTGAGCTGGCCAATGAAAGTTTCCTGGTGAACAAGAGGTGTGGTCGCAGATAAGGCATAAGCTGGGTTATCCAGGCAACCTCCAAGTTGATATTACATGGTTCTGCCATTCCTTATAGAAAGGATACATAATTTCTTGTTTACCTTCAAAGTCTGCTAGCACAAGAGACAATACTCATTGGATGACTGGTGGAAATAGAAGGCAAACTCTGAATCATCAAGCATGATGTTGTTTGGCCAAGGTGGGTGAGAAGGATAATGAAGCACTGGGAGGTCAGCCCGCTTCCTGATCTATATTTCCTTATTGTGAGCCTGGGAAAATAAGGTAACACCTAATTCTGAAGTACAAGACATCAGGCACCCCCCGTCGGCCCTGGTCGTAACACACACACACACACACACGCACATTGCTTGAGAATATAAAAACGTTCAACTTTCATGGTTGTATCCTATTTGACCAATGTGAAAGGAAAGAAAAAAAAAATCAAATTATATACCTTATAGAGTGGTAATTTATTTTGATCAGGAACTGGCGCTGCTAGAAATGAACAAATGGCATATCAGCACCTGACCATGAAGTGACGTGTGGTGGCGGACAGGCCAGGTTCACCTTGAACACATGTCGTGACAATAGCATTATTGTTTCAAAGTTCTCCAAAGAAGATATTGCCTTGGTTGTCTTCAGTCTCACGTTGCACACCGCTAAACCTTGGTGTGACCAAGCACATTTCATTGCCTGCTCATCTTCCACCGTAGCCATAGCATGCAGATGAGAAGGATCTAATGGTCTTGCACTACTGCTTGGTCCCCTTGTGCAGCAACCTGGTGCTACAGTTCCCATCTAATGACAACATTGCCATAGTTCTCAAGGAAGCACATGTGGATGGCACCTCTCCTAACCCAAAACTTTGCTCCCACAAGGAGCCCATCCATGATGAACAACTTCATAAGACTATTGCTTGTGGTTATGGGAGGTCCCTCTATTTGGGTAAATGTCTCTAACACAATATGTCAAAAATCACCATCCTCATCTAGCCAGCGATAGAGCCTATGTGAGGTGACCAATGAAAGTTGCCATGGAGAACAAGAGGTGTGGTTGCACGCACGACACAAGCAGGGTTATCCAGGCAACCTCTGAGTCGATATTACGAGGTTCTACGTACCCGGTAGAAAGGTTACATAATTTCTTGTTTACCATCAAAGTCTCTTGGCACAAGAGACAATATTAACACTCATTGGATGACTGTTGAAGTAGAAGGCGAACTCTGAATCATGGATCATGATGTTGTTCGGCCAAGGTGAGTATGGAAGATAATGATGCAGTGGGAGGTCGACCCGCTTCCCTCCTCTTGGGGTTGCAGTAGGGCATACACACCATCAGCCTTCTTGAACAAGAGTATGCCATCACAGATGGCGAGCAGGAGCCAACTAGCACTATAGTGCTTGATGGTATTTCTCACATCATCAGAGATGAGGATTGCGTTCACCACGTCATCTACCTACTGGCCGCTAACACCACTTTGTGGCACAGACACTGTAATACCCAGTATAAGAAGCAATGTTGTTTTTAGGCCTTGGTGGGTTAATTAAGGCCTAATTACAACCTGATTGATGGGAGAGAGAAATTAAACAACCCTAATCCCTAAACCCACATCCCTGCCCTCCACCCACGTCCTCCCGTGTCCCATTGATCCTCTCTCCTCGGAGCAGAAACTGGAGCGCCGCCTGTTGTCATCCTCCTCTCTAGGATCGACAATCTCCACGCTTTTGGTCTCCTTCCCAAGCCTGGGTAAGCAAAACGGTTGCTGCTAGTACTCCCCAATCACCTCTCATTGTTGCTGCGGGATAGGAGATCTCAGTGCTAGATCAATTCAGGCATTAGGGCCTTAATCTCCTTCAAACAGTTTTTGCGATCTTTTTCCTGGCAGTTTTCAAGGCCCTTTGGGTTCGAATATCACTTTGGTAGAATACGGAAGTTGTAGATTATTTGTCTATCTTTCCAACAAGTATTTAACATATTATTTTGGTGAGTATATCAGGAGATATGCCTCTCTGAATTTTACTGTTGAAATTTTAGTGTTTCGTCAGTTGCAGTTTGGAAAGTATTTGTTGCGTGGCTGTTTGAGGCAATTTAGATGCCGAACAGGTACCTGCGTTGTGGAGGATTTGTAGTAAACGTGATCATCTTTCCATGGAGTATTTAATCACTGTTTTTAGATAAATATTCAGGGAGATATGAAGTTTTGAAGTTTCCTGTAGTACGAGGACAAATTACAGTGCTGTTTTATAAACTGTTTTACGACTAGTAGATATTAAATTAAATTTGTTTGAATATCAAACTTGTAGGTTTTTCTATGTAGATGATCATAATGTATTACTGCTAGCATACCCTTTATACTTTTGAAGTTTATGAAAACGTTAAATGACAGTGCTACTGGAAATTAGCTTTATGCTTGTTCTATTCCGTCTTTTGGCGGACGTAGGGACGTGGGAGCGTTCTGTTTGATATATATGTATGCTTGGTGCTAAGAATTATATGATCAGGTGGTGCCTCTTCGAGCGCGCTTAGCTCTCTTTGATCATTGATTGGTGAAGGCAAGTAAACATAGGGTTGTGGCCCCTTGTTGTAACTTTGTTATTTGAATCGCCTCCACAAAATTTGAATCATTCACACTAGCTAGATAATATGCTAAATGGATGTTTATCTCTATGTTTGAAGTATTTGTGATCATATTTTGGATTCTATGTATCTGAAGTTGAAGTATATGATAAAGTGCATGCATAACAATTTTGCATTTTGCACTTTCCATTGGATGCATAAGAAGACATTGTAGCCTAATATTGGTGTCTAAGTACCGGTACAATAATGCATACTGAATTAAGCAATGTGGATTGCAGCCCTCACTTCCTATTGTTTGGATTTGAGGGTAGAAGTGAATACATGCATTGCATTGCATCATTCGCACCTTTGCATATGCATGGAACTTCAGCATTATAGTTATTGATGCTTTGTCTACTACTGAAGTTATATTATAGATAATATCTTATTTTGATGCTATCATTTAAATTGTTGTTTAACTGAACTATGGTTCAAATATTGTTAAAGTCATTTACTTTTGAGGTTTTTTCA
>MU847538.1:0-64822 GCA_032690845.1 Eleusine coracana subsp. coracana
ATGCCCATTCAATGTCGTCATGCTCGATTTCCACAAAATCACCGGCGTGGACCGCCGAGGATGCACAAGGAATGGAGCAACCGTGAGACATCCCATCATCGCATAATTACTCGTCCCATGTCGTCATACTCGGTGGCCACCATATCACCGGCTAGAACCAACGAAGCACAGACAAGGTGAGCCAAACCAATTGGGTCACACTATGACGTTGATGAGAAGAGGTCTTACGGGAAGATCATTCAATGTCATCATGCTCGATTGCCACTGTATCACCAGCGAGGACCCTCGAGGATGGACAAGGAATGGAACAACCATGAGACATCCCATCATCGCATAATTACTCGTCCCATGTCGTTATACTCGGTGGCCACCGTATCACCGGCTAGAACCAACAAAGTACAGGTAAGGCGAGTCAATCCAATCGAGCTATACTGTGACGTCGATGAAAAGAGGCCGTACGGGATGCCCATTCAATGTCATCAAGCTCGATTGCCATCGTATCACCAGCGAGGACCATCGAGGATGGACAAGGAATGGTGCAACCGTAAGACATCCCATCATCGCATAATTACTCGTCCCATGTCTTTATACTCGGTGGCCACCGTATTACCGGCTAGAACCAACGAAGTACAGACAAGGCGAGCCAAACCAATCGGGTCACACTATGACGTTGATGAGAAGAGGTCTTACGGGAAGACTATTCAATGTCATCATGCTCGATTGCCACCGTATCACCAGCGAGGACCGTCGATGATGGACAAGGAATGGAGCAACCGTGAGACATCCCATCATCGCATAATTACTCGTCCCATATCGTTATACTCGGTGGCCACCATATTACCGGCTAGAACCAACGAAGCACAGACAAGGTGAGCCAAACCAATTGGGTCACACTATGACGTTGATGAGAAGAGGTCTTACGCGAAGATCATTCAATGTCATCATGCTCGATTGCCATCGTATCACCAGCGAAGACTGTCGAGGATGGACAAGGAATGGAACAACCATGAGACATCCCATCATCGCATAATTACTCGTCCCATGTCATTATACTCGGTGGCCACCGTATCACCGGCTAGAACCAACGAAGTACAGACAAGGCGAGTCAAACCAATCAAGCCATAATGTGACGTCGATGAGAAGAGGCCTTACGGGATGCCCATTCAATGTCATCATGCTCTATTGCCACCGCATCACCGGCGAGGACCATCGAGGATGGACATGGAACGGAGCAACCGTGAGACATCACATGCTCGCATAATTACTCGTCCCATGTCGTTATACTCGGTGGCCACCATATCACCGGCTAGAACCAACGAAGCACAGACAAGGTGAGCCAAACCAATTGGGTCACACTATGACGTTGATGAGAAGAGGTCTTACGGGAAGATCATTCAATGTCATCATGCTCGATTGCCACTGTATCACCAGCGAGGACCGTCGAGGATGGACAAGGAATGGAACAACCATGAGACATCCCATCATCGCATAATTACTCGTCCCATGTCGTTATACTTGGTGGCCACCGTATCACCGGCTAGAACCAACAAAGTACAGGTAAGGCGAGTCAATCCAATCGAGCTATACTGTGACGTCGATGAAAAGAGGCCGTACGGGATGCCCATTCAATGTCATCAAGCTCGATTGCCATCGTATCACCAGCGAGGACCATCGAGGATGGACAAGGAATGGTGCAACCGTGAGACATCCCATCATCGCATAATTACTCGTCCCATGTCTTTATACTCTGTGGCCACCGTATTACCGGCTAGAACCAACGAAGTACAGACAAGGCGAGCCAAACCAATCGGGTCACACTATGACGTTGATGAAAAGAGGTCTTACGGGAAGACCATTCAATGTCATCATGCTCGATTGCCACCGTATCACCAGCGAGGACCGTCGATGATGGACAAGGAATGGAGCAACCGTGAGACATCCCATCATCGCATAATTACTCGTCCCATATCGTTATACTCGGTGGCCACCATATTACCGGCTAGAACCAACGAAGCACAGACAAGGTGAGCCAAACCAATTGGGTCACACTATGACGTTGATGAGAAGAGGTCTTACGGGAAGATCATTCAATGTCATCATGCTCGATTACCATCGTATCACCAGCGAAGACTGTCGAGGATGGACAAGGAATGGAACAACCATGAGACATCCCATCATCGCATAATTACTCGTCCCATGTCGTTATACTCGGTGGCCACCGTATCACCGGCTAGAACCAACAAAGTGCAGGTAAGGCGAGTCAATCCAATCGAGCTATACTGTGACGTCGATGAGAAGAGGCCTTACGGGATGCCCATTCAATGTCATCATGCTCTATTTCCACCGCATCACCGGCGAGGACCATCGAGGATGGACAAGGAATAGAGCAACCGTGAGACATCTCATCATCGCATAATTACTCGTCCCATGTCGTTATACTCAGTGGCCACCGTATCACCGGCTAGAACCAACAAAGTACAGACAAGGCGAGTCGAACCAATCGGCCATAATGTGATGTTGATGAGAAGAGGCCTTACAGGATGCCCATTCAATGTCGTCATGCTCGATTTCCACAAAATCACCGGCGTGGACCGCCGAGGATGCACAAGGAATGGAGCAACCGTGAGACATCCCATCATCGCATAATTACTCGTCCCATGTCGTCATACTCGGTGGCCACCATATCACCGGCTAGAACCAACGAAGCACAGACAAGGTGAGCCAAACCAATTGGGTCACACTATGACGTTGATGAGAAGAGGTCTTACGGGAAGATCATTCAATGTCATCATGCTCGATTGCCACTGTATCACCAGCGAGGACCCTCGAGGATGGACAAGGAATGGAACAACCATGAGACATCCCATCATCGCATAATTACTCGTCCCATGTCGTTATACTCGGTGGCCACCGTATCACCGGCTAGAACCAACAAAGTACAGGTAAGGCGAGTCAATCCAATCGAGCTATACTGTGACGTCGATGAAAAGAGGCCGTACGGGATGCCCATTCAATGTCATCAAGCTCGATTGCCATCGTATCACCAGCGAGGACCATCGAGGATGGACAAGGAATGGTGCAACCGTAAGACATCCCATCATCGCATAATTACTCGTCCCATGTCTTTATACTCGGTGGCCACCGTATTACCGGCTAGAACCAACGAAGTACAGACAAGGCGAGCCAAACCAATCGGGTCACACTATGACGTTGATGAGAAGAGGTCTTACGGGAAGACTATTCAATGTCATCATGCTCGATTGCCACCGTATCACCAGCGAGGACCGTCGATGATGGACAAGGAATGGAGCAACCGTGAGACATCCCATCATCGCATAATTACTCGTCCCATATCGTTATACTCGGTGGCCACCATATTACCGGCTAGAACCAACGAAGCACAGACAAGGTGAGCCAAACCAATTGGGTCACACTATGACGTTGATGAGAAGAGGTCTTACGCGAAGATCATTCAATGTCATCATGCTCGATTGCCATCGTATCACCAGCGAAGACTGTCGAGGATGGACAAGGAATGGAACAACCATGAGACATCCCATCATCGCATAATTACTCGTCCCATGTCATTATACTCGGTGGCCACCGTATCACCGGCTAGAACCAACGAAGTACAGACAAGGCGAGTCAAACCAATCAAGCCATAATGTGACGTCGATGAGAAGAGGCCTTACGGGATGCCCATTCAATGTCATCATGCTCTATTGCCACCGCATCACCGGCGAGGACCATCGAGGATGGACATGGAACGGAGCAACCGTGAGACATCAC
This sequence comes from Eleusine coracana subsp. coracana, assembly GCA_032690845.1. Classification (NCBI taxonomy): domain Eukaryota; kingdom Viridiplantae; phylum Streptophyta; class Magnoliopsida; order Poales; family Poaceae; genus Eleusine; species Eleusine coracana. Next base: position 3,790 of record MU847538.1, read on the forward strand.
ATGCTCGCATAATTACTCGTCCCATGTCGTTATACTCGGTGGCCACCATATCACCGGCTAGAACCAACGAAGCACAGACAAGGTGAGCCAAACCAATTGGGTCACACTATGACGTTGATGAGAAGAGGTCTTACGGGAAGATCATTCAATGTCATCATGCTCGATTGCCACTGTATCACCAGCGAGGACCGTCGAGGATGGACAAGGAATGGAACAACCATGAGACATCCCATCATCGCATAATTACTCGTCCCATGTCGTTATACTTGGTGGCCACCGTATCACCGGCTAGAACCAACAAAGTACAGGTAAGGCGAGTCAATCCAATCGAGCTATACTGTGACGTCGATGAAAAGAGGCCGTACGGGATGCCCATTCAATGTCATCAAGCTCGATTGCCATCGTATCACCAGCGAGGACCATCGAGGATGGACAAGGAATGGTGCAACCGTGAGACATCCCATCATCGCATAATTACTCGTCCCATGTCTTTATACTCGGTGGCCACCGTATTACCGGCTAGAACCAACGAAGTACAGACAAGGCGAGCCAAACCAATCGGGTCACACTATGATGTTGATGAGAAGAGGTCTTACGGGAAGACCATTCAATGTCATCATGCTCGATTGCCACCGTATCACCAGCGAGGACCGTCGATGATGGACAAGGAATGGAGCAACCGTGAGACATCCCATCATCGCATAATTACTCGTCCCATATCGTTATACTCGGTGGCCACCATATTACCGGCTAGAACCAACAAAGCACAGACAAGGTGAGCCAAACCAATTGGGTCACACTATGACGTTGATGAGAAGAGGTCTTACGGGAAGATCATTCAATGTCATCATGCTCGATTACCATCGTATCACCAGCGAAGACTGTCGAGGATGGACAAGGAATGGAACAACCATGAGACATCCCATCATCGCATAATTACTCGTCCCATGTCGTTATACTCGGTGGCCACCGTATCACCGGCTAGAACCAACAAAGTGCAGGTAAGGCGAGTCAATCCAATCGAGCTATACTGTGACGTCGATGAGAAGAGGCCTTACGGGATGCCCATTCAATGTCATCATGCTCTATTTCCACCGCATCACCGGCGAGGACCATCGAGGATGGACAAGGAATAGAGCAACCGTGAGACATCTCATCATCGCATAATTACTCGTCCCATGTCGTTATACTCAGTGGCCACCGTATCACCGGCTAGAACCAACAAAGTACAGACAAGGCGAGTCGAACCAATCGGCCATAATGTGATGTTGATGAGAAGAGGCCTTACGGGATGCCCATTCAATGTCGTCATGCTCGATTTCCACAAAATCACCGGCGTGGACCGCCGAGGATGCACAAGGAATGGAGCAACCGTGAGACATCCCATCATCGCATAATTACTCGTCCCATGTCGTCATACTCGGTGGCCACCATATCACCGGCTAGAACCAACGAAGCACAGACAAGGTGAGTCAAACCAATTGGGTCACACTATGACGTTGATGAGAAGAGGTCTTACGGGAAGATCATTCAATGTCATCATGCTCGATTGCCACTGTATCACCAGCGAGGACCGTCGAGGATGGACAAGGAATGGAACAACCATGAGACATCCCATCATCGCATAATTACTCGTCCCATGTCGTTATACTCGGTGACCACCGTATCACCGGCTAGAACCAACAAAGTACAGGTAAGGCGAGTCAATTCAATCGAGCTATACTGCGACGTCGATGAAAAGAGGCCGTACGGGATGCCCATTCAATGTCATCATGCTCAATTGCCACCGTATCACCGGCGAGGACCATCGAGGATGGACAAGGAATGGTGCAACCGTGAGACTTCCCATCATCGCATAATTACTCGTCCCATGTCTTTATACTCGGTGGCCACCGTATTACCGGCTAGAACCAAGGAAGTACAGACAAGGCGAGCCAAACCAATCGGGTCACACTATGACGTTGATGAGAAGAGGTCTTACGGGAAGACCATTCAATGTCATCATGCTCAATTGCCACCGTATCACCAGAGAGGACCATCGAGGACCGACAAGGAATGGAACAACCGTGAGACATCCCATCATCGCATAATTACTCGTCCCATGTCGTTATACTCGGTGGCCACCGTATCACCGGCTAGAACCAACAAACTACAGATAAGGCGAGTCATTGCAATCGAGCTATACTGTGACGTCGATGAAAAGAGGCCGTACTGGATGCCCATTCAATGTCATCATGCTCGATTGCCACCGTATCACTGGTGAGAACCGTCGAGGATGGACAAGGAATGGAGCAACCGTGAGACATCCCATCATCGCATAATTACTCGTCCCATGTCTTTATACTCGGTGGCCACCGTATCACCGGCTAGAACCAACGAAGTACAGACAAGGTGAGCCAAACCAATTGGGTCACACTATGACGTTGATGAGAAGAGGTCTTACGGGAAGATCATTCAATGTCATCATGCTCGATTACCATCGTATCACCAGCGAAGACTGTCGAGGATGGACAAGGAATGGAACAACCATGAGACATCCCATCATCGCATAATTACTCGTCCCATGTCGTTATACTCGGTGGCCACCGTATCACCGGCTAGAACCAACAAAGTGCAGGTAAGGCGAGTCAATCCAATCGAGCTATACTGTGACGTCGATGAGAAGAGGCCTTACGGGATGCCCATTCAATGTCGTCATGCTCTATTTCCACCGCATCACCGGCGAGGACCATCGAGGATGGACAAGGAATAGAGCAACCGTGAGACATCTCATCATCGCATAATTACTCGTCCCATGTCGTTATACTCAGTGGCCACCGTATCACCGGCTAGAACCAACAAAGTACAGACAAGGCGAGTCGAACCAATCGGCCATAATGTGATGTTGATGAGAAGAGGCCTTACGGGATGCCCATTCAATGTCGTCATGCTCGATTTCCACAAAATCACCGGCGTGGACCGCCGAGGATGCACAAGGAATGGAGCAACCGTGAGACATCCCATCATCGCATAATTACTCGTCCCATGTCGTCATACTCGGTGGCCACCATATCACCGGCTAGAACCAACGAAGCACAGACAAGGTGAGTCAAACCAATTGGGTCACACTATGACGTTGATGAGAAGAGGTCTTACGGGAAGATCATTCAATGTCATCATGCTCGATTGCCACTGTATCACCAGCGAGGACCGTCGAGGATGGACAAGGAATGGAACAACCATGAGACATCCCATCATCGCATAATTACTCGTCCCATGTCGTTATACTCGGTGGCCACCGTATCACCGGCTAGAACCAACAAAGTACAGGTAAGGCGAGTCAATTCAATCGAGCTATACTGCGACGTCGATGAAAAGAGGCCGTACGGGATGCCCATTCAATGTCATCATGCTCAATTGCCACCGTATCACCGGCGAGGACCATCGAGGATGGACATGGAATGGTGCAACCGTGAGACTTCCCATCATCGCATAATTACTCGTCCCATGTCTTTATACTCGGTGGCCACCGTATTACCGGCTAGAACCAAGGAAGTACAGACAAGGCGAGCCAAACCAATCGGGTCACACTATGACGTTGATGAGAAGAGGTCTTACGGGAAGACCATTCAATGTCATCATGCTCAATTGCCACCGTATCACCAGAGAGGACCATCGAGGACCGACAAGGAATGGAACAACCGTGAGACATCCCATCATCGCATAATTACTCGTCCCATGTCGTTATACTCGGTGGCCACCGTATCACCGGCTAGAACCAACAAACTACAGATAAGGCGAGTCATTGCAATCGAGCTATACTGTGACGTCGATGAAAAGAGGCCGTACTGGATGCCCATTCAATGTCATCATGCTCGATTGCCACCGTATCACTGGTGAGAACCGTCGAGGATGGACAAGGAATGGAGCAACCGTGAGACATCCCATCATCGCATAATTACTCGTCCCATGTCTTTATACTCGGTGGCCACCGTATCACCGGCTAGAACCAACGAAGTACAGACAAGGTGAGCCAAACCAATTGGGTCACACTATGACGTTGATGAGAAGAGGTCTTACGGGAAGATCATTCAATGTCATCATGCTCGATTACCATCGTATCACCAGCGAAGACTGTCGAGGATGGACAAGGAATGGAACAACCATGAGACATCCCATCATCGCATAATTACTCGTCCCATGTCGTTATACTCGGTGGCCACCGTATCACCGGCTAGAACCAACAAAGTGCAGGTAAGGCGAGTCAATCTAATCGAGCTATACTGTGACGTCGATGAGAAGAGGCCTTACGGGATGCCCATTCAATGTCATCATGCTCTATTTCCACCGCATCACCGGCGAGGACCATCGAGGATGGACAAGGAATAGAGCAACCGTGAGACATCTCATCATCGCATAGTTACTCGTCCCATGTCGTTATACTCAGTGGCCACCGTATCACCGGCTAGAACCAACAAAGTACAGACAAGGCGAGTCGAACCAATCGGCCATAATGTGATGTTGATGAGAAGAGGCCTTACGGGATGCCCATTCAATGTCGTCATGCTCGATTTCCACAAAATCACCGGCGTGGACCGCCAAGGATGCACAAGGAATGGAGCAACCGTGAGACCTCCCATCATCGCATAATTACTCGTCCCATGTCGTCATACTCGGTGGCCACCATATCACCGGCTAGAACCAACAAAGCACAGACAAGGTGAGTCAAACCAATTGGGTCACACTATGACGTTGATGAGAAAAGGTCTTACGGGAAGATCATTCAATGTCATCATGCTCGATTGCCACTGTATCACCAGCGAGGACCGTCGAGGATGGACAAGGAATGGAACAACCATGAGACATCCCATCATCGCATAATTACTGGTCCCATGTCGTTATACTCGGTGGCCACCGTATCACCGGCTAGAACCAACAAAGTACAGGTAAGGCGAGTCAATCCAATCGAGCTATACTGCGACGTCGATGAAAAGAGGCCGTACGGGATGCCCATTCAATGTCATCATGCTCAATTGCCACCGTATCACCGGCGAGGACCATCGAGGATGGACAAGGAATGGTGCAACCGTGAGACATCCCATCATCGCATAATTACTCGTCCCATGTCTTTATACTCGGTGGCCACCGTATTACCGGCTAGAACCAATAAAGTACAGACAAGGCGAGCCAAACCAATCGGGTCACACTATGACGTTGATGAGAAGAGGTCTTACGGGAAAACCATTCAATGTCATCATGCTCGATTGCCACTGTATCACCAGCGAGGACCGTCAAGGATGGACAAGGAATGGAGCAACCGTGAGACATCCCATCATCGCATAATTACTCATCCTATGTCGTTATACTCGGTGGCCACCGTATCACCGGCTAGAACCAACGAAGTACAGACAAGGCGAGTCAAACCAATCAAGCCATAATGTGACGTCGATGAGAAGAGGCCTAACGGGATGCCCATTCAATGTCATCATGCTCTATTGCCACCGCATCACCGGCGAGGACCATCGAGGATGGACATGGAACGGAGCAACCGTGAGACATCACATCCTCGCATAATTACTCGTCCCATGTCGTTATACTCGGTGGCCACCATATCACCGGCTAGAACCAACGAAGCACAGACAAGGTGAGCCAAACCAATTGGGTCACACTATGACGTTGATGAGAAGAGGTCTTACGGGAAGATCATTCAATGTCATCATGCTCGATTGCCACTGTATCACCAGCGAGGACCGTCGAGGATGGACAAGGAATGGGACAACCATGAGACATCCCATCATCGCATAATTACTCGTCCCACGTCGTTATACTCGGTGGCCACCGTATCACCGGCTAGAACCAACAAATTACAGGTAAGGCGAGTCAATCCAATCGAGCTATACTGTGACGTCGATGAAAAGAGGCCGTACGGGATGCCCATTCAATGTCATCAAGCTCGATTGCCATCGTATCACCAGCGAGGACCATCGAGGATGGACAAGGAATGGTGCAACCGTGAGACATCCCATCATCGCATAATTACTCGTCCCATGTCTTTATACTCGGTGGCCACCGTATTACCGGCTAGAACCAACGAAGTACAGACAAGGCGAGGCAAACCAATCGGGTCACACTATGACGTTGATGAGAAGAGGTCTTACGGGAAGACCATTCAATGTCATCATGCTCGATTGCCACCGTATCACCAGCGAGGACCGTCGATGATGGACAAGGAATGGAGCAACCGTGAGACATCCCTTCATCGCATAATTACTCGTCCCATATCGTTATACTCGGTGGCCACCATATTACCGGCTAGAACCAACGAAGCACAGACAAGGTGAGCCAAACCAATTGGGTCACACTATGACGTTGATGAGAAGAGGTCTTACGGGAAGATCATTCAATGTCATCATGCTCGATTACCATCGTATCACCGCAACAAAGACAAAGAAGGTGTGGCGAGTGAAACAAGAAGCATCATCCGTGTCTTCATCTCCGGGACCGGACAACGCTTCATCGAGCTGAACGCCGGAGAAAAGTCCCGCTCGTCGGACTTTAAAAGGTGAGTCCTCGCCGGGAGGTTAAACCGGTAGTTATCCATATTTGCTCTTTTAATTGCATATTTGCTTTCCACCACATTTTGATTTTTTCCGACCACTGCATTTCTGCATTTGTGAATTTTTCCAGCCACCTTGAAATTTTTCAAAACTCATTTGCATTTCTAAAAATTTAGAAAATAGGTTTTTGGGCTTTCCATTTTGAAAAGATTTTTTGTCGAGCTTTTTGAGCAAAAAGGCAGCAGGGGACAAATCCCCTAGCCGTTGGGGAACACATAGGAAAAAGGGGGCTGCCAGGAGGCCCACCTGCCAGGTCGGCCGACCTGGTGAGGTTGGCCGACCCCCTGGCCCCACCTTTTCCTGTGCTCCTTTCTCCAAACGGCTATATGGCCGTTGCTCTGTCCCTTTCTAACGGCCATCTTGCTATAAAAACCGCCCAGGAGGAGGAGCTTCACCATTCCAAGCTCATCTTTGACTCCCCTCCTTTGCTCACTTGTTGCTCTCCCAAAATTTCGTGTTCTTCAACTTTACTACAGCCCCAAAAACCCAAAAAAATTATTTCCCCTCTATTTTAGTGCATTTGCAAGTTGTTGTGAGAAGAAAACCAATTTCGGAGAAGCTCGGGTTTGTCGTTTTCACTAACGCTCACCCGAACACTTGTTCGATCTTGTTTTTGTTCTTGTCTTGTGTTTGTTCTTGTGTGCAGCCATGTTCAAACGAATGAAGCAAGTCGCCGGAATCAAGCGGAGAAAAAGCACTCGTGCAAGCACGAGTCAAGCATCCTCCGTCGAGCTCACACCAAGTCCGGGGCATGGTGACCCCGAAGCTGAAATTCCGGAGGAAAGGCCGGCCTTGCTCATCACCGAGGAGCATCTCGACATCAAGGACAACCGCGAGGGACAAGCCATCGCGCTCATGAGAGAACGGCCATTCGCCCACACCCGACGCTTCGATCCGGACTTCCTCGAGAAAATAGGTATGAGAGAAGAATTTGCCTCTATTTCTCGCACTATGGGTTGGCTAAATTTCGTAGAAGTAGATGAGCCAGGTTCTCGTTTACTTACTATGCAGTTTTTATGCACCCTTAGAAAGTATGATGAAGGCATTTCTTTTCACTTGTTTGGGCAAAAGCGCTTGGTCACATGGGGTGATCTTCATGCTATGCTAGGTCTAAATCCTAAATGTAGGCTAGACTTAGATAAAGCGCTAAAGGGGTTCCATAAAGAAAGTTTTTGGAAAAAGATTTCCGGAAACGAGTGGGGTCCCAAGCCTAGAACAAGTGCCATCCATAATCCTACACTTAGATTTATGCATGCGTGGTTGGCTATGACCTTGTTTCCTCGAGGTGACATTAGGGTTGTCCGGCAAGATGAATTGAAAATACTTTATGCCATGGTTAAGAAAATTAGGGTGTCACCCACGGAATGCATGATTGATCAATGGTTAGACAATATAAAGTTGACAGGACCAATTGAGTGCACCTCTTTAGTTACTCGCATTGCGCAGAAGTGTGGTCTGCTTTAGAATGTTCATGTTGAATATTTGACGGTAGATAGAGAATTTCTAGGCGAGGACTATTTTGTGCAAGGACATACTTTGAAACATGGTCCAAATAATACCTTGATCTATCACTTTCCCGGGTATACAAATGAATTCCCGTTACCTAACCCGGGTCTTCGTTTGTATCACTATCGGGCACTAACCCTCCCACTTGAGCCAGTGGGAGAAGTTCGCAGGCATAGTGTTTCAGGGCGACCGACACGTTCCCGTAGGCATATGGAGCCTACACCGGAGTTTCACACTCCGACCGGAGATCCGGTATGGGAGCAGCCCTCGCCATAGGACGAGGCAGGTGCATCAACATGGCAGGCCGGAGCATGGGAATCTCAGTACGATTACCCCATGCAGACGTCATCAAGTTCAAGCGGACCGCCATCCTTTGCCACTCGGTCATTCTCATCCCGTGGGTTCCGTGAACTCAACTATGGGATGGCCGAGTTGACAAGGAGGGTGAACGACATTGATTTGCGCACTGAGAGCATGCAACAAACTCTCACGCAACATGTCACCGACACCCAACAATGGCAGAATTTCAGCGACAACCAATTCCGCCAGCTGAACGCGATGATGGCTCAGAATCAGAACAATTGGGATGCCTTCTTCCGCTCCCAAGGCTACGACCCGAACCAGCAGATATGAGCAAGAACAAGCTTGGGGGAGGACCCCCCTTCTCACGGTAACTTGTATCTTTCCCCTTCCCTTTATTTCTTGCATTTGCTAAATCTAAAAATCCATAAAAATTTGCAAAACATAAAAAGAACAAAAATATTTCCCTTTTTCATGCGCGGTATGAATGTGTATAATTTTCCTATGTTGAGATGATGAATAGTTGCTCTGTCCTTTATTCCTCTCTAATGCTAGTTTACAACTTAGTACTATCTCAAGAGTTAGGTTTGTTGGTAAATCTTGCCTTGAACTTGAATCTTGTGGGTAGCATATGCATTCTCTAGTTCTAAGTTGTTGAGAGGTATGATATGATAGATAGGGCTGCTATGATCTTGCTCAACGTAAAGCTTGAATTTCGGAGTTTTATTTTTCAAAATGACAAATTGACAAGTTCCTCAATGATGAAATTCCCACCACAGCCATATGTAGTGTTTACATTTGAAAACCTTTACACATATGCTGCTTGTTTCACATTGAGCTTAGTCAAAATTGATGTGACCCTAGTAGAACTCTTTTCATGCTTTCTTGATCAAGATCATATACACACATCCACCGCCATGAGCTATCCTTCTAAATCAAGAAGATAGCATCCACCATATCCACCATATCCACCGTGAGCTATTCTTCTACACCAGAAGAAATTCACTATCCATCCATCCATCCAAAGAAACACTCCATATATCCATTACAAAATTCCTCTCTTAAAGTATTCATTGCAAACTAGGACTATGGCTATGCAAAAAGAAAAGAAAAAAAAATGCTCAAAAAAGAGAGCAAGCAAAAGATAGCCATAGCCTAGAAAATCCAAAAGAGAGAAGGAAAATTCAAAAAAGGAGTTATTTCTTCCCATCCACCATTCCTCTGTTCTCCCACACACTTGCACATCTTGATCAAGATTGTTTGAATTGATGTTTTTCTTGGATCCGGTCTTTTGACATAGCAATATTATGTGAACATGAGTGCCTCATATATCCCTACCTTGAGCTCCACATAAAGCCTTATTTAGAAATAGGTGATTATAGGCAACACTTTGCCTTGGTGAGGAATCATACACATATTGAGTGATCCGAGAGAATCATTTGAGGAACTTGGTTTTTATTTTCAAAATCTTTTGAAAACCTCCGGAATAACATAGCGGAATCTAGAGCAAGTGATTGGTGCCCTGCAATTGTTCTATCTCTCAACCGCCCAAGACAATGAGGTGTAAAAGCCCCATGGATCGAGGTAAATGGGTAAAGTTATGTGCCAACATATTTAATTCTAGGAAGAGTACTTTGTTATGCGCATAGTATTATTGAGGAGTAGGACATTGTAGCAACTCCTGATCAACAACTTAAGTTTATCTTTGCTTCGGGACGAGCAAAGGGTAAGCTTGGGGGAGTTTGTTGACGACTGTTAAGTACCATTTTTAACCATCAACTATACTCAAATAAAGGAGAATTTGGCATTTCATACACGCATGCTTTAGCACAATAATATAGTTCCACTTGTACTCGGAGAACTTTGTGCATGCAGGAGGAAATGTGAAGGAAACACCTCAAAAGGCAAGAAAACACACTTTCGACCAATCAGAGAGTGCCACATGGACGTCACACGGATTGAAGGGCCCATTTTCAGCACTTAACCGACGTAACTCCCTGTAATACCGCGCAACCCGACGTTAGGGCCCACAGGACAGCCACCTGGAGAAAGCACAGGCCAGGAGGGGCCACCCCCAGGTCGGCCGACCCGGCCGGGCACCCTCTCCGCCTGGGCTTCCACGTGTTGGCTCCTCCGCGACTCCTGATGACGGTTTGAGATGCCTTCCGTGGCGGTTACTCTCCCTTGCCGACCTATTGAGGCTATAAATAGGAGGGTGTGCCTTCACACTCAACACACACCACAAGAAGCATTTCTCTCTTGCTAGTAGTAGTTCTTGGAGTTTTAGTGGAGTTAGGCTGAGTCTAGAGCTCTCTAGTCCCAAGTCTTCACTTGGAATTGGTATGGCTCTTGTATCTTTTCCCTTTTGTAAGACTTTGCTCTTATCAATATATATATCTTTTCTATATAGTTGTGCTTGGGTCATGAGTTTCTTGTTTGATATTGTGATCCATATATGTGATAGTATAGTCTACTTGTGTGATAGTAGTTTATATTTATTATACTACTATTGTCATGCTAGTTATATACCGTCACTATAGTCTAGTTTATATGTTATAGTCTCTATGCTTAGTTTTAGCTGATAAAGTATAGCATGGGTTTGGTGATCGTATTCGTACGGTAGCTCTGCCTCGTTAATAGTAATCACGGAGGGGCAGAGTGCTCTTTGGTCATGCAAGTATGGTATTTGGGTGACTGATTTGCATCAATTATTCGTTAGTCTACTGGTTCGTTGAGGTAGGCGGCAGGTGGTGACAGCCCTGTCCGTCCTTTGAAATCCTCCCCGCTAGGCTAGTGCGTAGGGTCTTGGCGGAAGTCGCCTGTGGATGCAGGGGTAAGTCCGTGCCTGAAGTGCTATATTATTGACTGCTGAACCTGAGTGTGGGTCTGTATGTATTCTACTTAGGCTATGCAACTGTATAGGAATGTATAGTAGGAGTAGCTTAGCCTAGTCTTTCCTCCACTAGACTTTATTTATTTAGTAGGAATCTTCTGTGTGTGTCACACTACCCGGTTATTATCATATACCCGCCTGTCTTGGTTAGATATCCTTGCTAATTGTTAACATGATCTTATATGTTAGTAACGCTTCTTGATCATACCCTTCCTTTGGGATAAACAAATACGATACCCTGAATACTTCTGGGTGAAATGCTACAGCGGTATTCTCCGTGCGCTTGCGGATTTTACCTACTTGACTCTGGGACATATTAGTGAACCGTTTCTGGCCCCGTGCCGGGAATGATTTATTAATATGGCTTAGCAAAAGTCAACAACCAACGAAGCACAGACAAGGTGAGCCAAACGAATTGGGTCACACTATGACGTTGATGAGAAGAGGTCTTACGGGAAGATCATTCAATGTCATCATGCTCGATTCCCACCGTATCACCAGCGAGGACCGTCGAGGATGGACAAGGAATGGAACAACCATGAGACATCCCATCATCGCATAATTACTCGTCCCATGTCATTATACTCGGTGGCCACCGTATCACCGGCTAGAACCAACAAAGTACAGGTAAGGCGAGTCAATCCAATCGAGCAATACTGTGACGTCGATTAAAAGAGGCCGTACGGGATGCCCATTCAATGTCATCATGCTCGATTGCCACCGTATCACCGGCGAGGACCAACGAGGATGGACAAGGAATGGAGCAACCGTGAGACATCCCATCATTGCATAATTACTCGTCCCATGTCTTTATACTCGGTGGCCACCGTATCACCGGCTAGAACCAACGAAGTACAGACAAGGCGAGCCAAACCAATTGGGTCACACTATGATGTTGATGAGAAGAGGTCTTATGAGAAGACCATTCAATGTCATCATGCTCGATTGCCACCGTATCACCAGCGAGGACCGTCAAGGATGGACAAGGAATGGAGCAACCTTGAGACATCCCATCATCGCATAATTACTCGTCCCATGTCTTTATACTCGGTGGCCACCGTATCACCGGCTAGAACCAACAAAGTACAGACAAGGCGAGTCAAACCAATCAAGCCATAATGTGACGTCGATGAGAAGAGGCCTTACGGGATGCCCATTCAATGTCATCATGCTCTATTGCCACCGCATCACCGGTGAGGACCATCGAGGATGGACAAGGAATGGAGCAACCGTGAGACATCTCATCATCGCATAATTACTCGTCCCATGTTGTTATACTCAGTGGCCACCGTATCACCGGCTAGAACCAACAAAGTACAGACAAGGCGAGTCGAACCAATCGGCCATACTATGATGTCGATGAGAAGAGGCCTTACGGGATGCCCATTCAATGTCATCATGCTCGATTTCCACAAAATCACCAGCGTGGACCATCGAGGATGGACAAGGAATGGAGCAACCGTGAGACATCTCATCATCGCATAATTACTCGTCCCATGTCGTTATACTCAGTGGCCACCGTATCACAGGCTAGAACCAACAAAGTACAGACAAGGCGAGTCGAACCAATCGGCCATACTGTGATGTCGATGAGAAGAGGCCTTACGGGATGCCCATTCAATGTCATCATGCTCGATTTCCACAAAATCACCGACGTGGACCACCGAGGATGCACAAGGAATGGAGCAACTGTGAGACATCCCATTATCGCATAATTACTTGTCCCATGTCGTTATACTCGGTGGCCACGGTATCACCGGCTAGAACCAATGAAGTATAGATAAGGCAAGTAGAACCAATCCGGCCATACTGTGACATCGATGAAAAGAGGCCTCACGGGATGCCGATTCAATGTCATCATGCTCTATTGCCACCGTATCACCGGCGAGGACCGTCGAGGATGGACAAGGAATGGAGCAACCGTGAGACATCACATCCTCGCATAATTACTCGTCCCATGTTGTTATACTCGCTGGCCACCGTATCACGGGCTAGAATGAATGAAGTATAGACAAGGCGAGCCGAACCAATCGGCCATACTGTGACGTCGATGAGAAGAGGCCTTACGGGATGCCCATTCAATGTCATCATGCTCGATTGCCATCGTATCACCGGCGAGGACCGTCGATGATGGACAAGGAATGGAGCAACCGTGAGACATCCCATCATCGCATAATTACTCGTCCCATGTCGTTATACTCGGTGGCCACCATATTACCGGCTAGAACCAACGAAGCACAGACAAGGTGAGCCAAACCAATCGGGTCACACTATGACGTTGATGAGAAGAGGTCTTACGGGAAGATCATTCAATGTCATCATGCTCGATTGCCATCGTATCACCAGCGAAGACCGTCGAGGATGGACAAGGAATGGAACAACCATGAGACATCCCATCATCGCATAATTACTCGTCCCATGTCGTTATACTCGGTGGCCACCGTATCACCGGCTAGAACCAACGAAGTACAGACAAGGCGAGTCGATCCAATTGAGCTATACTGTGACGTCGATGAAAAGAGGCCGTACGGGATGCCCATTCAATGTCATCATGCTCGATTGCCACCGTATCACCGGCGAGGACCATCGAGGATGACTAAGGAATGGAGCAACCTTGAGACATCCCATCATCGCATAATTACTCGTCCCATGTCGTTATACTCAGTGGCCACCGTATCACCGGCTAGAACCAACAAAGTACAGACAAGGCGAGTCGAACCAATCGGCCATACTGTGATGTCGATGAGAAGAGGCCTTACGGGATGCCCATTCAATGTCATCATGCTCGATTTCCACAAAATCACCGGCGAGGACCGTCGAGGATGGACAAGGAATGGAGCAACCGTGAGACATCCCATCATCGCATCATTACTCGTCCCATGTCATTATACTCGGTGGCCACCGTATCACCGGCTAGAACCAACAAAGTACAGGTAAGGCGAGTCAATCCAATCGAGCTATACTGTGACGTCGATTAAAAGAGGCCGTACGGGATGCCCATTCAATGTCATCATGCTCGATTGCCACTGTATCACCGGCGAGGACCAACGAGGATGGACAAGGAATGGAGCAACCGTGAGACATCCCATCATCGCATAATTACTCGTCGCATGTCTTTATACTCGGTGGCCACCGTATCACCGGCTAGAACCAACGAAGTACAGACAAGGCGAGTCAAACCAATCAAGCCATAATGTGACGTCGATGAGAAGAGGCCTTACGGGATGCCCATTCAATGTCATCATGCTCTATTGCCACCGCATCACCGGTGAGGACCACCGAGGATGCACAAGGAATGGAGCAACCGTGAGACATCCCATCATCGCATAATTACTCGTCCCATGTCGTCATACTTGGTGGCCACCATATCACCGGCTAGAACCAATGAAGCACAGACAAGGTGAGCCAAACCAATTGGGTCACACTATGACGTTGATGAGAAGAGGTCATACGGGAAGATCATTCAATGTCATCATGCTCGATTCCCACCGTATCACCAGCGAGGACCATCGAGGATGGACAAGGAATGGAACAACCATGAGACATCCCATCATCGCATCATTACTCGTCCCATGTCATTATACTCGGTGGCCACCGTATCACCGGCTAGAACCAACAAAGTACAGGTAAGGCGAGTCAATCCAATCGAGCTATACTGTGACGTCGATTAAAAGAGGCCGTACGGGATGCCCATTCAATGTCATCATGCTCGATTGCCACCGTATCACCGGCGAGGACCAACGAGGATGGACAAGGAATGGAGCAATCGTGAGACATCCCATCATCGCATAATTACTCGTCGCATGTCTTTATACTCGGTGGCCACCGTATCACCGGCTAGAACCAACAAAGTACAGACAAGGCGAGCCAAACCAATCGGGTCACACTATGACGTTGATGAGAAGAGGTCTTACGAGAAGACCATTCAATGTCATCATGCTCGATTGCCACCGTATCACCAGCGAGGACCGTCAAGGATGGACAAGGAATGGAGCAACCGTGAGACATCCCATCATCGCATAATTACTCATCCCATGTCGTTATACTCGATGGCCACCGTATCACCGGCTAGAACCAACAAAGTACAGACAAGGCGAGTCAAACCAATCAAGCCATAATGTGACGTCGATGAGAAGAGGCCTTACGGGATGCCCATTCAATGTCATCATGCTCTATTGCCACCGCATCACCGGTGAGGACCATCGAGGATGGACAAGGAATGGAGCAACCGTGAGACATCTCATCATCGCATAATTACTCGTCCCATGTCGTTATACTCAGTGGCCACCGTATCACCGGCTAGAACCAACAAAGTACAGACAAGGCGAGTCGAACCAATCGGCCATACTGTGATGTCAATGAGAAGAGGCCTTACGGGATGCCCATTCAATGTCATCATGCTCGATTTCCACAAAATCACCGACGTGGACCACCGAGGATGCACAAGGAATGGAGCAACTGTGAGACATCCCATTATCGCATAATTACTTGTCCCATGTTGTTATACTCGGTGGCCACGGTATCACCGGCTAGAACCAATGAAGTATAGATAAGGCAAGTAGAACCAATCCGGCCATACTGTGACATCGATGAAAAGAGGCCTCACGGGATGCCGATTCAATGTCATCATGCTCGATTGCCACCGTATCACCGGCGAGGACCGTCGAGGATGGACAAGGAATGGAGCAACCGTGAGACATCACATCCTCGCATAATTACTCGTCCCATGTTGTTATACTCGCTGGCCACCGTATCACGGGCTAGAATGAATGAAGTATAGACAAGGCGAGCCGAACCAATCGGCCATAATGTGACGTCGATGAGAAGAGGCCTTACGGGATGCCCATTCAATGTCATCATGCTCTATTGCCACCGCATCACCGGTGAGGACCACCGAGGATGCACAAGGAATGGAGCAACCGTGAGACATCCCATCATCGCATAATTACTCGTCCCATGTCGTCATACTTGGTGGCCACCATATCACCGGCTAGAACCAATGAAGCACAGACAAGGTGAGCCAAACCAATTGGGTCACACTATGACGTTGATGAGAAGAGGTCTTACGGGAAGATCATTCAATGTCATCATGCTCGATTCCCACCGTATCACCAGCGAGGACCGTCGAGGATGGACAAGGAATGGAACAACCATGAGACATCCCATCATCGCATCATTACTCGTCCCATGTCATTATACTCGGTGGCCACCGTATCACCGGCTAGAACCAACAAAGTACAGGTAAGGTGAGTCAATCCAATCGAGCTATACTGTGACGTCGATTAAAAGAGGCCGTACGGGATGCCCATTCAATGTCATCATGCTCGATTGCCATCGTATCACCGGCGAGGACCAACGAGGATGGACAAGGAATGGAGCAACCGTGAGACATCCCATCATCGCATAATTACTCGTCGCATGTCTTTATACTCGGTGGCCACCGTATCACCGGCTAGAACCAACGAAGTACAGACAAGGCGAGCCAAACCAATCGGGTCACACTATGACGTTGATGAGAAGAGGTCTTACGAGAAGACCATTCAATGTCATCATGCTCGATTGCCACCGTATCACCAGCGAGGACCGTCAAGGATGGACAAGGAATGGAGCAACCGTGAGACATCCCATCATCGCATAATTACTCATCCCATGTCGTTATACTCGATGGCCACCGTATCACCGGCTAGAACCAACAAAGTACAGACAAGGCGAGTCAAACCAATCAAGCCATAATGTGACGTCGATGAGAAGAGGCCTTACGGGATGCCCATTCAATGTCATCATGCTCTATTGCCACCGCATCACCGGTGAGGACCATCGAGGATGGACAAGGAATGGAGCAACCGTGAGACATCTCATCATCGCATAATTACTCGTCCCATGTCGTTATACTCAGTGGCCACCGTATCACCGGCTAGAACCAACAAAGTACAGACAAGGCGAGTCGAACCAATCGGCCATACTGTGATGTCAATGAGAAGAGGCCTTACGGGATGCCCATTCAATGTCATCATGCTCGATTTCCACAAAATCACCGACGTGGACCACCGAGGATGCACAAGGAATGGAGCAACTGTGAGACATCCCATTATCGCATAATTACTTGTCCCATGTCGTTATACTCGGTGGCCACGGTATCACCGGCTAGAACCAATGAAGTATAGATAAGGCAAGTAGAACCAATCCGGCCATACTGTGACATCGATGAAAAGAGGCCTCACGGGATGCCGATTCAATGTCATCATGCTCGATTGCCACCGTATCACCGGCGAGGACCGTCGAGGATGGACAAGGAATGGAGCAACCGTGAGACATCACATCCTCGCATAATTACTCGTCCCATGTTGTTATACTCGCTGGCCACCGTATCACGGGCTAGAATGAATGAAGTATAGACAAGGCGAGCCGAACCAATCGGCCATACTGTGACGTCGATGAGAAGAGGCCTTACGTGATGCCCATTTAATGTCATCATGCTCGATTGCCATCGTATCACCGGCGAGGACCGTCGATGATGGACAAGGAATGGAGCAACCGTGAGACATCCCATCATCGCATAATTACTCGTCCCATGTCGTTATACTCGGTGGCCACCATATTACCGGCTAGAACCAACGAAGCACAGACAAGGTGAGCCAAACCAATCGGGTCACACTATGACGTTGATGAGAAGAGGTCTTACGGGAAGATCATTGAATGTCATCATGCTCGATTGCCATCGTATCACCAGCGAAGACCGTCGAGGATGGACAAGGAATGGAACAACCATGAGACATCCCATCATCGCATAATTACTCGTCCCATGTCATTATACTCGGTGGCCACCGTATCACCGGCTAGAAGCAACGAAGTACAGACAAGGCGAGTCGATCCAATTGAGCTATACTGTGACGTCGATGAAAAGAGGCCATACGGGATGCCCATTCAATGTCATCATGCTCGATTGCCACCGTATCACCGGCGAGGACCATCGAGGATGACTAAGGAATGGAGCAACCTTGAGACATCCCATCATCGCATAATTACTCGTCCCATGTCTTTATACTCGGTGGCCACCGTATCACCGGCTAGAACCAAAGAAGTACAGACAAGGCGAGTCGAACCAATCGGCCATACTGTGACGTCGATGAGAAGAGGCCTTACGGGATGCCCATTCAATGTCATCATGCTCGATTTCCACAAAATCACCGGCGTGGACCACCGAGGATGCACAAGGAATGGAGCAACCGTGAGACATCCCATTATCGCATAATTACTTGTCCCATGTCGTTATACTCGGTGGCCACGGTATCACCGGCTAGAACCAATGAAGTATAGACAAGGCAAGTAGAACCAATCCGGCGATACTGTGACATCGATGAAAAGAGGCCTCACGGGATGCCCATTCAATGTCATCATGCTCGATTGCCACCGTATCACCGGCGAGGACCGTCGAGGATGGTCAAGGATTGGAGCAACCGTGAGACATCACATCCTCGCATAATTACTCGTCCCATGTTGTTATACTCGCTGGCCACCGTATCACGGGCTACAATGAATGAAGTATAGACAAGGCGAGCCGAACCAATCGGCGATACTGTGACGTCGATGAGAAGAGGCCTTACGGGATGCCCATTTAATGTCATCGTGCTCGATTGCCATCGTATCACCGGCGAGGACCGTCGATGATGGACAAGGAATGGAGCAACCGTGAGACATCCCATCATCGCATAATTACTCGTCCCATGTCGTTATACTCGGTGGCCACCATATTACCGGCTAGAACCAACGAAGCACAGACAAGGTGAGCCAAACCAATCGGGTCACACTATGACGTTGATGAGAAGAGGTCTTACGGGAAGATCATTCAATGTCATCATGCTCGATTGCCATCGTATCACCAGCGAAGACCGTCGAGGATGGACAAGGAATGGAACAACCATGAGACATCCCATCATCGCATAATTACTCGTCCCATGTCGTTATACTCGGTGGCCACCGTATCACCGGCTAGAACCAACGAAGTACAGACAAGGCGAGTCGATCCAATTGAGCTATACTGTGACGTCGATGAAAAGAGGCCGTACGGGATGCCCATTCAATGTCATCATGCTCGATTGCCATCGTATCACCGGCGAGGACCATCGAGGATGACTAAGGAATGGAGCAACCTTGAGACATCCCATCATCGCATAATTACTCGTCCCATGTCTTTATACTCGGTGGCCACCGTATCACCGGCTAGAACCAAAGAAGTACAGACAAGGCGAGTCGAACCAATCGGCCATACTGTGACGTCGATGAGAAGAGGCCTTACGGGATGCCCATTCAATGTCATCATGCTCGATTTCCACAAAATCACCGGCGTGGACCACCGAGGATGCACAAGGAATGGAGCAACCATGAGACATCCCATCATCGCATAATTACTCGTCCCATGTCGTCATACTTGGTGGCCACCATATCACCGGCTAGAACCAACAAAGTACAGGTAAGGCGAGTCAATCCAATCGAGCTATACTCCGTCGATGAAAAGAGGCCGTACGGGATGCCCATTCAATGTCATCATGCTCGATTGCCACCGTATCACCGGTGAGGACCATCGAGGATGGACAAGGAATGGAGCAACCGTGAGACATCCCATCATCGCATAATTACTCATCCCATGTCTTTATACTCGGTGGCCACCGTATCGCCGGCTAGAACCAACGAAGTACAGACAAGGCGAGCCAAACCAATCGGGTCACACTATGACGTTGATGAGAAGAGGTCTTACGGGAAGACCATTCAATGTCATCATGCTCGATTGCCACCGTATCACCAGCGAGTACCGTCAAGGATGGACAAGGAATGGAGCAACCATGAGACATCCCATCATCGTATAATTACTCATCCCATGTCGTTATACTCGGTGGCCACCGTATCACCGGCTAGAACCAACGAAGTACAGACAAGGCGAGTCAAACCAATCAAGCCATAATGTGATGTCGATGAGAAGAGGCCATACGGGATGCCCATTCAATGTCATTATGCTCTATTGCCACCGCATCACCGGTGAGTACCATCGAGGATGGACAAGGAATGGAGCAACCGTGAGACATCTCATCATCGCGTAATTACTCGTCCCATGTCGTTATACTCAGTGGCCACCGTATCACCGGCTATGATGAGTGCCGATATGATTCAGCACAAGGATGGCCCGATCTTCATGACTGTAGGTTCAAGAACAAAGGATAAATTGCTGTAGAACAGCAGGGGATAACTGGCTTTATACCTGACCAAGGTTTGGTTGTGACCAAACGACGGGGAGAGAGGCACCGAAACCTTGGGGACTTCGACTCGATCTCCGAACGATCGCAGAACCACAAACCGGGACTAATCCACACAATACGGTGCAGCCGAACGGAAGCCGTAGAGCACGAATTAGGGGACCTCAGAGAGATCTCTCACAAGTCCGAGAAGAACTCGCAAGAATAAGGGTGTGTAAGAACACTCAAGCAGCTCAGCTGCAAATATCACTGGGATAATCTCAATTCATCAAAAGTTGCTTTTGGCTTACAAATAAGGGGTATTTATACTAACAACTAGTCCCAAAAATAGATGTGAACTGAAAGAGCCACGTGGGGAAGGTGGAAGGCCAACTGGCTTGATCATTCATGCAGTGGTCATCAATTTCCCGCATGTCTTCTGGCCTTCTGAGTGGTCTTCAATGTTTTGATCATAACTCCACCTAGGAACATCCAAAAGATGCGGGACCAGATGCGTTGGAAAGATAATTTGATAACCTTTCACACCATGTGTATCATGCTTCACGAAATATTGTAGAGTGATACAGTTTCTCACTGAGACTTGGACATCATGCTGACTATTGATCTTCTGAACAGTCTGCACCAAAAGCACTCGGCTGCCAAGCTGGGAGCTCTAAAGCACACGACACTTAGTGGCATTAGAAAGTTGACTTCATCACCTTTCCAACAAGTACTCATGGACCTTCACAGCTTCTATAAATCAAAAGATATGACCGTTTCTTCATGACAGTTCTGTCAGGCCGAACTGATTCGACGTAGTTCTCCTCTCTAGTTCAGTCTCGGCATGTCCTTGTCATCCTCCTTGGTGAATCTGAGTAATAGCAACATGCACGATTTAGGAAGTATATAATTCTCATTAATAAATGGAATTTCACAAAGTAGCGCGTGCACCTCTTGTTGTAGCTGTTTAGCTCGGCTACGAGTAATTGGTCCATCGAAGACATGAGCTGGTGCAGTTTGACTTGACGATTGTTCCATCTTGCTTGATGTAGTCATTATACTTGATGGTGTGGTCGGCGTGGGCATATCATCCTCCCCCCCTTGAAAAAGAGTCGTCCTCGACTCTTCCAATGCAAAGAATGGAGAGAGGTCGGACACATTGAAACTGGTACTCACACCATAAGTACTTGGCAGATCAATTTCATAAGCATTGTCGTTGATCTTGCGTAGAACTTTGAATGGTCCGTCAGCCCGGGGTTGCAACTTGCTCTTGCGCAGCTCTGGAAAACGATCCTTTCGAAGGTGCACCCAAACCAAGTCCCCTGGTTCGAACAACACCTTCCTGCGACCCTTGTTAGCGTGCTTCTCATACTGCTTGGTCATCTTTTGAATATTGACCCGAGTTCTATCATGAATGTTCTTGACAAATTCAGCTCGCTTGCTTGCGTCGAAGTTCACACGTTCCTGCATGGGTAAAGACAAAAGATCTATGGGAGCAGTGGGTTTGAATCCATATACAATTTCAAATGGACAAAATCTAGTGGTCGAGTGTACTGCCCTATTGTATGCAAACTCAACATGTGGCAAGCTTTCTTCCCATAGTTTCAAGTTCTTCTTAAGGACAGCTCGCAGCAACATTGATAGTGTTCGATTCACAACTTCAGTTTGGCCATCAGTTTGCGGATGACATGTTGTGGAGAATAGCAGTCTTGTCCCAAGTTTGCCCCATAATGTCTTCCAAAAGTAGCTTAAGAACTTGGTGTCACGATCCGACACAATGGTACGTGGCACTCCATGTAGTCGCACGATTTCCCTGAAAAATAATTCAGCAATATGGGAAGCATCATCGCTCTTGTGGCAAGGAATAAAATGTGCCATTTTGCTGAAACGATCAACCACGACAAAAATTGAATCCCTTCTCCTTTTGGTCCGTGGTAACCCAAGAACAAAATCCATTGAAATGTCCTCCCAAGGTGCATTAGGAATAGGAAGAGGAGTATATAAACCATGAGGGTTCAGACGAGACTTAGCTTTGTGGCAGTTTTCGCAGCGAAGAACATGTCTCTCTACATCTCGTCTCATTTTTGGCCAAAAGAAATGGTCGGCCAGCACTTGCTCCGTCTTCCTGGCTCCAAAATGGCCCATAAGTCCACCTGCATGAGCTTCCTGCACGAGTAAAAGTCGAACAGAGCAATCTGGAATACAAAGTTTGTTAGCGCGAAATAAAAATCCATCATGCACATGATACTTTTTCCATCCTTTGCCATTAGCACACTTGGCATATGGTTCAGCAAAGTACGAATCAGTGGCATATAATTCCTTTATACTTTCCAATCCGAGAATTTTAGCATCAAGTTGTGTGAGCAAAGCATGACGTCGAGATAAAGCATCAGCTACAATATTGTCTTGACCTTTCTTATATTTGACAATATAAGGAAAGGACTCAATAAATTCACTCCACTTAGCATGTCGTCTATTCAGTTTTAGTTGTCCCTTAAGATGTTTCAATGATTCATGATCGGAATGTATCACAAATTCATTAGAATAAAGGTAATGTTGCCAAGTTTCCAAACTCCGAACGAGAGCATATAATTCTTTATCATAAACTGAATAATTCAAAGTCGGACCACTTAGCTTTTCACTGAAGAATGCAATTGGTCTCTTTTCTTGCATCAGCACGCCTCCAATCCCAACTCCACTTGCATCACATTCAATTTCAAAGGTCTTGGTGAAATCTGGAAGTGCAATGACTGGGGCTGTTGTGAGTTTGTTCTGTAATTCTTCAAAGGCCTTTTGTTGTGCTTCTCCCCATATGAAAGGTACATCTTTCTTGGTCAGCTCATTGATTGGAGCAGCGATTGTGCTGAAATCTTTCACGAATCGCCGGTAGAAACCAGCAAGTCCAAGGAAGCTTCTCACTTGGCTCACGTTCTGTGGAGGCGTCCATTCGTGTACAGCCTTGACTTTCTCATCATCCACCTCCACACCTTGTCCTGAAACAACAAAACCAAGGACACTACCTTGTCGGTGCAGAAGGTGCACTTCTCAAGGTTAGCGTACAATTTTTGTTCACGCAGGACAGCAAGCACGCTCTGGATATGTGCAGCATGTTCTTCAAGAGTCTTGCTGTAGATTAGGATGTCATCAAAATAAACCACAACAAATTTACCAATGAAAGTTCTAAGCACATGATTCATTAATCGCATAAATGTACTAGGTGCATTGGTTAAACCGAAGGGCATCACTAACCATTCATACAATCCAAATTTTGTTTTAAAGGCTGTTTTCCACTCATCTCCTTCTTTCATACGAATCTGGTGATAGCCACTTCTTAAATCAATTTTTGTGAAAAAATTAGCACCACTAAGTTCATCAAGCATATCATCTAAGCGAGGAATGGGATGCCTATATCTCACGGTGATGTTGTTAATTGCGCGGCAATCCACACACATTCTCCAAGACCCATCTTTCTTAGGCACCAAAAGAACAGGAACAGCACAAGGGGAAAGACTTTCCTGTACATACCCTTTTTTCATCAAGTCCTCCACTTGTCACTGAATTTCTTTTGTCTCCTCTGGGTTGGTGCGGTATGCAGCCCTGTTCGGAAGTGACGCACCAGGAACCAAGTCGATTTGATGCTCGATCCCTCTCTTAGGTGGCAGCCCTGGTGGTACTTCGTCCGGAAAGACATCTTCATATTTCTGCAAGACATTTAAAATAGTACTCGGCAGGGTAGAGGGTAAGGCATTAGTAGAAAGAAAAGTGTCCTTGTACAGAAGTACAAAGAACATGGCATCGGGTTCACTCAATTCTTTGATATCCCCCTTCCTAGCCATCATTACTAAACCCTCTTTTCCCGGTTTCTGGGTTCTTTGCAGCTGTGGGGTTTGATTTGGCTGTGGACACTCTTCCTTGCTATTTTTGTGGCTCACTCGCAAGTGGTGCTCGCTCTCACGCTGTTTCTTCTTTATATCATCCTTCAAAATTTCTTCTGGTGTCAAAGGAAGCAAGGAAATTCGCTCTCCTTTGTACACAAAAGACAGCTTGTTGGTCCTTCCAAAAATCTGGACATCACGATCATATAGCCATGGTCGACCGAGCAGCAGCTGACAGGCTTGCATAGGCACCACGTCGCACTCCACATGATCATTGTATTTACCAACAGAGAATGGTACAGTCACAGTAAGACTGACACGCAGCGCACCACAATCATTAAGCCACTGCATCTTGTATGGGCTAGGATGACGTCGTGGTTTCAGTCCCAATCTGTCCACCAATTCTTGGCTAGCAATATTGTTGCAGCTGCCATTATCAACGATGATGCGACACACTTTATCTTTGATTAGTCCACGGGTATGGAACAAATTATGTCGCTGCCCATTGTCTTCCTTTTTTGTTGTTACACTAAGCACTCGTAGAGAAATAAAGCAATTATGTTCTCCTTCTTCAGGCTGGATCTCATCCCCTTCCTCCTCAATTTCTTCATCAAATATCGGTCCAGCATCCTCCGGATCACTCTCGGATTCCCATTCGCCTTTATCATTCAACAACATGGTCCTCTTGCTTGGGCATTGGGCAGCAATGTGCCCACGACCGTGGCATTTATGGCACACAATTTCTCTGCTTCGAGAAGAAGATGTAGCTCCTGAGACATTACTTTGGGCTGCTGAACTTGCAGCGGGTCGCTGCTGAGTTGCTGGTGATGACGCTGTGGAAGCTGCCATCTTTGATGGAACAAATGATGGAGAAGACTTGGCTGCATCTCCTTGAGATCGTCCAGCACCATAGGAAGTACTTGACTGCTGTTTGCGCCATGGGGCAGCAATAGAATGACTACCATAAGATTTTCGACGTGACTCTTGCTGAATCTTCTTCTCTGTTCGCACAGCTTGATCAACAAGATCCTGCATGGTATGATATGGACACATCTCCACAAAACCAGAAATTTCTTCATTAAGACCTCCTAGAAATCTTGCCATTGTTGACTCTGCATCTTCTCTTATTCCAGCCCGCACCAACAGTAGCTCCATCTCCTTGAAATACTCATCAACTGATCTCCTCCCTTGCTTTAACATTTGCAAACGGTTCCTGAGATCACGCTGATAGCTAGATGGCACGAATCGCCTTCTCATCACTTGCTTCATCTCCTCCCATGTATTGATATATCCTCGTCCCAAATCACGTTGATTCTCCTGCACTTGGTTCCACCAAGTGAGAGCATATCCAGAAAATTCCACCGAAGCAAGATTCACACGGCGCTGAGCTGAAAGATTATGTACTCGGAATATGTGATCACATTGCACAGCCCATTCAAGAAATTCATCAGCATTCTCCTTTCCAGTAAACTTTGGAATACTCAACTTGACACGAGCGATGTTATCTGGATTGTCATGAGAACGACGACCACGATGGTATTCCCTTTCGTCAAAATCAGCAGGCCGGCGATGATGACGCCGAGCAAACCTTCCACCTTGAGCGAAAGGATTTTCATCTTCATGAGGTCCTTCTACATGATCTGGATCTTCAAACTCTTCGTCTTCAAAATGCACGCGGCGACCATCAGCAGGACGCCCCTGTGCGCGACCCCCACCATGTTGATTATCAAAATCAGCACGGCGACCACCTCCATAGCCTCTCCGTCTAGCGCCGAAACGATCGAATCCATGGTCGAAACCAGAATTCTCATCTTCCGATTCTTCCCGGTGATCGTCTTCATGCCAATGATGTGGTCTTCGACCTCCCGCTGCAGGAATTCGCTCATCAAGCATCCTTCCCATGGCCTCCACGAGTTGATCGGCCATGCGACGCATCTCAGCCCGAGAAACACAATTGTCTTCATCTCCATGTTGTCCACCATGAGTACTTGAGTTGGATCCTGACATGTTAGGAGCAGCAAGAACAATATGGAATGGAAATTATTGTGGAAACACTCAGATCTCACCTCTTACATACCCAAGTTCTTATGTGTTCTCAAGGACTGTGAGTGTGCTGAAAGTGGCAGTACCGCAGCTGTGATTAAGCGATCGAAAGGATACAAGACGAGAGGTCCGGTTTCAGATTTTGTGGAGCTATAGGTGGCTGTTCAAGGGAGGCTATGGTACTGAAACCAAGTGTGTAATACGGTCAAAATGTTGCTATCCAGAACCAACACCAACTTGAGTTATAGATATCAAACTCAACCCGCAACAGAACCCCTTTCAACTTCTCTTTTTTTTTCTATCTTTTTTTTTCTTCTCTTTTTTTTTCTTTCACACTTTTTTCTCTTTTTGAAAATTTTTTTACTAATCTTCAAATCCAAGATAACATATGAGGGGTGCGGGAAAAAAAAAATTAAAAACAGCACAATGGTGTAACAAAGAAGAAGACTAGCAACAAGATGAACGTAACACACAAAACAACAGTACCAAAAGAAGGCTATAGGATGTTTTTTGGCTGTTTAGTGGACTATAGGACATGAACAAAATATAGTATATGATGGATGAAACCAGTAGCAAATTGTAAAGGGTGGGAGGGTGGGTAAAAAACAAAACCTACCGTGACAACGATAGCTCTGATTACCACATGATGAGTGCCGATATGATTCAGCACAAGGATGGCCCGATCTTCACGACAGTAGGTTCAAGAACAAAGGATAAATTGTTGTAGAACAGCAGGGGATAACTGGCTTTATACCTGACCAAGGTTTGGTTGTGACCAAACGACGGGGAGAGAGGCACCGAAACCTTGGGGACTTCGACTCGATCTCCGAACGATCGCAGAACCACAAACCGGGACTAATCCACACAATACGGTGCAGCCGAACGGAAGCCGTAGAGCACGAATTAGGGGACCTCAAAGAGATCTCTCACAAGTCCGAGAAGAACTCGCAAGAATAAGGGTGTGTAAGAACACTCAAGCAGCTCAGCTGCAAGTATCACTGGGATAATCTCAATTCATCAAAAGTTGCTTTTGGCTTACAAATAAGGGGTATTTATACTAACAACTAGTCCCAAAAATAGATGTGAACTGAAAGAGCCACGTGGGGAAGGTGGAAGGCCAACTGGCTTGATCATTCATGCAGTGGTCATCAATTTCCCGCATGTCTTCTGGCCTTCTGAGTGGTCTTCAATGTTTTGATCATAACTCCACCTAGGAACATCCAAAAGATGCGGGACCAGATGCGTTGGAAAGATAATTTGATAACCTTTCACACCATGTGTATCATGCTTCACAAAATATTGTAGAGTGATACAGTTTCTCACTGAGACTTGGACATCATGCTGACTATTGATCTTCTGAACAGTCTGCACCAAAAGCACTCGGCTGCCAAGCTGGGAGCTCTAAAGCACACGACACTTAGTGGCATTAGAAAGTTGACTTCATCACCTTTCCAACAAGTACTCATGGACCTTCACAGCTCCTATAAATCAAAAGATATGACCGTTTCTTCATGACAGTTCTGTCAGGCCGAACTGATTCGACGTAGTTCTCCTCTCTAGTTCAGTCTCGGCATGTCCTTGTCATCCTCCTTGGTGAATCTGAGTAATAGCAACATGCACGATTTAGGAAGTATATAATTCTCATTAATAAATGGAATTTCACAAAGTAGCGCGTGCACCTCTTGTTGTAGCTGTTTAGCTCGGCTACGAGTAATTGGTCCATCGAAGACATGAGCTGGTGCAGTTTGACTTGACGATTGTTCCATCTTGCTTGATGTAGTCGTTATACTTGATGGTGTGGTCGGCGTGGGCATATCAGGCTAGAACCAACAAAGTACAGACAAGGCGAGCCGAACCAATCGGCCATACTGTGACGTCGATGAGAAGAGGCCTTACGGGATGCCCATTTAATGTCATCATGCTCGATTGCCATCGTATCACCGGCGAGGACCGTCGATGATGGACAAGGAATGGAGCAACCGTGAGACATCCCATCATCGCATAATTACTCGTCCCATATCGTTATACTCGGTGGCCACCATATTACCGGCTAGAACCAACGAAGCACAGACAAGGTGAGCCAAACCAATTGGGTCACACTATGACATCGATGAGAAGAGGTCAACGGGAAGATCATTCAATGTCATCATGCTCGATTGCCATCGTATCACCAGCGAAGACCGTCGAGGATGGACAAGGAATGGAACAACCATGAGACATCCCATCATCGCATAATTACTCGTCCCATGTCGTTATACTCGGTGGCCACCGTATCACCGGCTAGAACCAACAAAGTGCAGGTAAGGCGAGTCAATCCAATCGAGCTATACTGTGACGTCGATGAAAAGAGGCCGTACGGGATGCCCATTCAATGTCATCATGCTCGATTGCCACCGTATCACCGGCGAGGACCATCGAGGATGGACAAGGAATGGAGCAACCTTGAGACATCCCATCATCGCATAATTACTCGTCCCATGTCTTTATACTCGGTGGCCATCGTATCACCGGCTCCAACCAACGAAGTATAGACAAGGCGAGTCAAACCAATCAAACCATAATGTGACATCGATGAGAAGAGGCCTTACGGGATGCCCATTCAATGTCATCATCCTCTATTGCCACCGCATCACCGGCGAGGACCATCGAGGATGGACAAGGAATGGAGCAACCGTGAGACATCTCATCATCGCATAATTACTCGTTCCATGTAGTTATACTCAGTGGCCACCGTATCACCAGCTAGAACCAACAAAGTACAGACAGGGCGAGTCGAACCAATCGGCCATACTGTGATGTCGATGAGAAGAGGCCTTACGGGATGCCCATTCAATGTCATCATGCTCGATTTCCACAAAATCACCAGCGTGGACCACCGAGGATGCACAAGGAATGGAGCAACCATGAGACATCCCATCATCGCATAATTACTCGTCCCATGTCGTCATACTTGGTCGCCACCATATCACCGGCTAGAACCAACAAAGTACAGGTAAGGCGAGTCAATCCAATCGAGCTATACTGTGACGTCGATGAAAAGAGGCCGTACGGGATGCCCATTCAATGTCATAATGCTCGATTGCCACCGTATCACCGGCGAGGACCATCGAGGATGGACAAGGAATGGAGAAACCGTGAGACATCCCATCATCGCATAATTACTCGTCCCATGTCTTTATACTCGGTGGCCACCGTATCACCGGCTAGAACAAACGAAGTACAGACAAGGCGAGTCAAACCAATCGAGCCATAATGTGATGTCGATGAGAAGAGGCCTTACGGGATGCCCATTCAATGTCATCATGCTCTATTGCCACCGCATCACCGGCGAGGACCATCGAGGATGGACAAGGAATGGAGCAACCGTGAGACATCACATCATCGCATAATTACTCATCCCATGTCGATATACTCCGTGGCCACCGTATCACCGGCAAGAACCAACGAAGTACAGACAAGGTGAGTCGAACCAATCGGCCATACAATCACGTCGATGAGAAGAACCCTTACGGGATGCCTATTCAATGTCATCATGCTCGATTTCCACCGTATCATCGGCGTGGACCGTCGAGGATGCACAAGGAATGGAACAACCATGAGACATCCCATCATCGCATAATTACTCGTCCCATGTCGTTATACTCGGTGGCCACCGTATCACCGGCTAGAACCAACAAAGTACAGGTAAGGTGAGTCAATCCAATCGAGCTATACTGTGACGTCGATGAAAAGAGATCGTACGGGATGCCCATTCAATGTCATCATGCTCGATTGCCACAGTATCACCGGCGAGGACCATCGAAGGTGGACAAGGAATGGAGCAACAATGAGACATCCCATCATCGCATAATTACTCGTCCCATGTCTTTATACTCGGTGGCCACCGTATCACCGGCTAGAACCAACGAAGTACAGACAAGGCGAGCCAAACCAATCGGGTCACACTATGACGTTGATCAGAAGAGGTCTTACGGGAAGACCATTCAATGTCATCATGCTCGATTGCCACCATATCACCAGCGAGGACCGTCAAGGATGGACAAGGAATGGAGCAACCGTGAGACATCCCATCATCGCATAATTACTCATCCCATGTCGTTATACTCGGTGGCCACCGTATCACCGGCTAGAACCAACGAAGTACAGACAAGGCGAGTCAAACCAATCGAGCCATAATGTGACGTCGATGAGAAGAGGCCTCACGGGATGCCCATTCAATGTCATCATGCTCTATTGCTACCGCATCACCGGCGAGGACCATCGAGGATGGACAAGGAATGGAGCAACCGTGAGACATCTCATCATCGCATAATTACTCGTCCCATGTCTTTATACTCAGTGGCCACCGTATCACTGGCTAGAACCAACAAAGTACAGACAAGGCGAGTCGAACCAATCGGCCATACTGTGATGTCGATTTGAAGAGGCCTTGCGGGATGCCCATTCAATGTCATCATGCTCGATTTCCATAAAATCACCGGCATGGACCACCGTGGATGCACAAGGAATGGAGCAACCGTGAGACATCCCATCATCGCATAATTACTTGTCCCATGTCGTTATACTCGGTGGCCACGGTATCACCGGCTAGAACCAATGAAGTATAGACAAGGCAAGTAGAACCAATCCGGCCATACTGTGACATCGATGAAAAGAGGCCTCACGGGATGCCCATTGTTGACTTTTGCTAAGCCATATTAATAAATCATTCCCGGCACGGGGCCAGAAACGGTTCACTAATATGTCCCAGAGTCAAGTAGGTAAAATCCGCAAGCGCACGGAGAATACCGCTGTAGCATTTCACCCGGAAGTATTCAGGGTATCGTATTTGTTTATCCCAAAGGAAGGGTATGATCAAGAAGCGTTACTAACATATAAGATCATGTTAACAATTAGCAAGGATATCTTAACCAAGACAGGCGGGTACATGATAATAACCGGGTAGTGTGACACACACAGAAGATTCCTACTAAATAAATAAAGTCTAGTGGAGGAAAGACTAGGTTAAGCTACTCCTACTATACATTCCTATACAGTTGCATAGCCTGAGTAGAATACATACAGACCCACACTCAGGTTCAGCAGTCAATAGTATAGCACTTCAGGCACGGACTTACCCCTGCATCCACAGGCGACTTCCGCCAAGAGCCTACGCACTAGCCTAGCGGGGAGGATTTCAATGGACGGACAGGGCTGTCACCACCTGCCGCCTACCTCAACGAACCAGTAGACTAACGAATAATTGATGCAAATCAGTCACCCAAATACCATACTTGCATGACCAAAGAGCACTCTGCCCCTCCGCGATTACTATTAACGAGGCAGAGCTACCGTACGAATACGATCACCAAACCCATGCTATACTTTATCAGCTAAAACTAAGCATAGAGACTATAACATATAAACTAGACTATAGTGACGGTATATAACTAGCATGACAATAGTAGTATAATAAATATAAACTACTATCACACAAGTAGACTATACTATCACATATATGGATCACAATATCAAACAAGAAACTCATGACCCAAGCACAACTATATAGAAAAGATATATATATTGATAAGAGCAAAGTCTTACAAAAGGGAAAAGATACAAGAGCCATACCAATTCCAAGTGAAGACTTGGGACTAGAGAGCTCTAGACTCAGCCTAACTCCACTAAAACTCCAAGAACTACTACTAGCAAGAGAGAAATGCTTCTTGTGCTGTGTGTTGAGTGTGAAGGCACACCCTCCTATTTATAGCCTCAATAGGTCGGCAAGGGAGAGTAACCGCCACGAAAGGCATCTCAAACCGTCATCAGGAGTCACTGAGGAGCCAACACGTGGAAGCCCAGGCGGAGAGGGCGCCCGGCCGGGGGGTGGCCCCTCCTGGCCTGTGCTTTCTCCAGGTGGCTGTCCTGTGGGCCCTGACGTCGGGTTGCGCGGTATTACAGGGAGTGACGTCGGTTAAGTGCTGAAAATGGGCCCTTCAATCCGTGTGACGTCCATGTGGCACTCTCTGATTGGTCGAAAGTGTGTTTTCCTGCCTTTTGAGGTGTTTCCTTCACATTTCCTCCTGCATGCACAAAGTTCTCCAAGTACAAGTGGAACTATATTATTGTGCTAAAGCATGCGTGTATGAAATGCCAAATTCTCCTTTATTTGAGTATAGTTGACGGTAAAAAATGGTATTTAACAGCCGTCAACACCCATTCAATGTCATCATGCTCGATTGCCACCGTATCACCGGCGAGGACCGTCGAGGATGGACAAGGAATGGAGCAACCGTGAGACATCACATCCTCGCATAATTACTCGTCCCATGTCGTTATACTCGGTGGCCACCATATCACCGGCTAGAACCAACGAAGTACAGACAAGGTGAGCCAAACCAATTGGGTCACACTATGACGTTGATGAGAAGAGGTCTTACGGGAAGATCATTCAATGTCATCATGCTCGATTACCACCATATCACCAGCGAGGACCGTCGAGGATGGACAAGGAATGGAACAACCATGAGACATCCCATCATTGCATAATTACTCGTCCCATGTCGTTATACTCGGTGGCCACTGTATCACTGGCTAGAACCAACGAAGTACAGAAAAGGCGAGTCAAACCAATCAAGCCATAATGTGACGTCGATGAGAAGAGGCCTTACGGGATGCCCGTTCAATGTCATCATGCTCTATTGCCACCGCATCACCGGCGAGGACCATCGAGGATGGACAAGGAATGGAGCAACCGTGAGACATCTCATCATCGCATAATTACTCGTCCCATGTCTTTATACTCAGTGGCCACCGTATCACCGGCTAGAACCAACAAAGTACAGACAAGGCGAGTCGAACCAATCGGCCATACTATGATGTCGATGAGAAGAGGCCTTACGGGATGCCCATTCAATGTCATCATGCTCGATTTCCATAAAATCACCGGCATGGACCACCGTGGATGCACAAGGAATGGAGCAACCGTGAGACATTCCATCATCGCATAATTACTTGTCCCATGTCGTTATACTCAGTGGCCACGGTATCACCGGCTAGAACCAATGAAGTATAGACAAGGCAAGTTGAACCAATCCGGCCATACTGTGACATCGATGAAAAGAGGCCTCACGGGATGCCCATTCAATGTCATCATGCTCGATTGCCACCGTATCACCGGCGAGGACCGTCGAGGATGGACAAGGAATGGAGCAACCATGAGACATCACATCCTCGCATAATTACTCGTCCCATGTCGTTATACTCGGTGGCCACCATATCACCGGCTAGAACCAACGAAGTACAGACAAGGTGAGCCAAACCAATTGGGTCACACTATGACGTTGATGAGAAGAGGTCTTACGGGAAGATCATTCAATGTCATCATGCTCGATTGCCACCGTATCACCAGCGAGGACCGTCGAGGATGGACAAGGAATAGAACAACCATGAGACATCCCATCATCGCATAATTACTCGTCCCATGTCGTTATACTCGGTGGCCACTGTATCACTGGCAAGAACCAACAAAGTACAGGTAAGGCGAGTCAATCCAATCAAGCCATAATGTGACGTCGATGAGAAGAGGCCTTACGGGATGCCCGTTCAATGTCATCATGCTCTATTGCCACCGCATCACCGGCGAGGACCATCGAGGATGGACAAGGAATGGAGCAACCGTGAGACATCTCATCATCGCATAATTACTCGTCCCATGTCTTTATACTCAGTGGCCACCGTATCACCGGCTAGAACCAACAAAGTACAGACAAGGCGAGTCGAACCAATCGGCCATACTATGATGTCGATGAGAAGAGGCCTTACGGGATGCCCATTCAATGTCATCATGCTCGATTTCCATAAAATCACCGGCATGGACCACCGTGGATGCACAAGGAATGGAGCAACCGTGAGACATTCCATCATCGCATAATTACTTGTCCCATGTCGTTATACTCAGTGGCCACGGTATCACCGGCTAGAACCAATGAAGTATAGACAAGGCAAGTTGAACCAATCCGGCCATACTGTGACATCGATGAAAAGAGGCCTCACGGGATGCCCATTCAATGTCATCATGCTCGATTGCCACCGTATCACCGGCGAGGACCGTCGAGGATGGACAAGGAATGGAGCAACCATGAGACATCACATCCTCGCATAATTACTCGTCCCATGTCGTTATACTCGGTGGCCACCATATCACCGGCTAGAACCAACGAAGTACAGACAAGGTGAGCCAAACCAATTGGGTCACACTATGACGTTGATGAGAAGAGGTCTTACGGGAAGATCATTCAATGTCATCATGCTCGATTGCCACCGTATCACCAGCGAGGACCGTCGAGGATGGACAAGGAATAGAACAACCATGAGACATCCCATCATCACATAATTACTCGTCCCATGTCATTATACTCGGTGGCCACTGTATCACTGGCTAGAACCAACAAAGTACAGGTAAGGCGAGTCAATCCAATCAAGCCATAATGTGACGTCGATGAGAAGAGGCCTTACGGGATGCCCGTTCAATGTCATCATGCTCTATTGCCACCGCATCACCGGCGAGGACCATCAAGGATGGACAAGGAATGGAGCAACCGTGAGACATCTCATCATCGCATAATTACTCGTCCCATGTCTTTATACTCAGTGGCCACCGTATCACCGGCTAGAACCAACAAAGTACAGACAAGGCGAGTCGAACCAATCGGCCATACTATGATGTCGATGAGAAGAGGCCTTACGGGATGCCCATTCAATGTCATCATGCTCGATTTCCATAAAATCACCGGCATGGACCACCGTGGATGCACAAGGAATGGAGCAACCGTGAGACATTCCATCATCGCATAATTACTTGTCCCATGTCGTTATACTCAGTGGCCACGGTATCACCGGCTAGAACCAATGAAGTATAGACAAGGCAAGTTGAACCAATCCGGCCATACTGTGACATCGATGAAAAGAGGCCTCACGGGATGCCCATTCAATGTCATCATGCTCGATTGCCACCGTATCACCGGCGAGGACCGTCGAGGATGGACAAGGAATGGAGCAACCATGAGACATCACATCCTCGCATAATTACTCGTCCCATGTCGTTATACTCGGTGGCCACCATATCACCGGCTAGAACCAACGAAGTACAGACAAGGTGAGCCAAACCAATTGGGTCACACTATGACGTTGATGAGAAGAGGTCTTACGGGAAGATCATTCAATGTCATCATGCTCGATTGCCACCGTATCACCAGCGAGGACCGTCGAGGATGGACAAGGAATAGAACAACCATGAGACATCCCATCATCGCATAATTACTCGTCCCATGTCGTTATACTCGGTGGCCACTGTATCACTGGCTAGAACCAACAAAGTATAGGTAAGGCGAGTCAATCCAATCAAGCCATAATGTGACGTCGATGAGAAGAGGCCTTACAGGATGCCCGTTCAATGTCATCATGCTCTATTGCCACCGCATCACCGGCGAGGACCATCGAGGATGGACAAGGAATGGAGCAACCGTGAGACATCTCATCATCGCATAATTACTCGTCCCATGTCTTTATACTCAGTGGCCACCGTATCACCGGCTAGAACCAACAAAGTACAGACAAGGCGAGTCGAACCAATCGGCCATACTATGATGTCGATGAGAAGAGGCCTTACGGGATGCCCATTCAATGTCATCATGCTCGATTTCCATAAAATCACCGGCATGGACCACCGTGGATGCACAAGGAATGGAGCAACCGTGAGACATTCCATCATCGCATAATTACTTGTCCCATGTCGTTATACTCAGTGGCCACGGTATCACCGGCTAGAACCAATGAAGTATAGACAAGGCAAGTTGAACCAATCCGGCCATACTGTGACATCGATGAAAAGAGGCCTCACGGGATGCCCATTCAATGTCATCATGCTCGATTGCCACCGTATCACCGGCGAGGACCGTCGAGGATGGACAAGGAATGGAGCAACCATGAGACATCACATCCTCGCATAATTACTCGTCCCATGTCGTTATACTCGGTGGCCACCATATCACCGGCTAGAACCAACGAAGTACAGACAAGGTGAGCCAAACCAATCGGGTCACACTATGACGTTGATGAGAAGAGGTCTTACGGGAAGATCATTCAATGTCATCATGCTCGATTGCCACCGTATCACCAGCGAGGACCGTCGAGGATGGACAAGGAATAGAACAACCATGAGACATCCCATCATCGCATAATTACTCGTCCCATGTCGTTATACTCGGTGGCCACTGTATCACTGGCTAGAACCAACAAAGTACAGGTAAGGCGAGTCAATCCAATCGAGCTATACTGTGACGTCGATCAAAAGAGGCCGTACGGGATGCCCGTTCAATGTCATCATGCTCTATTGCCCTCGTATCACCGGCGAGGACCATCGAGGGTGGACAAGGAATGGAGCAACCGTGAGACATCTCATCATCGCATAATTACTCGTCCCATGTCTTTATACTCAGTGGCCACCGTATCACCGGCTAGAACCAACAAAGTACAGACAAGGCGAGTCGAACCAATCGGCCATACTATGATGTCGATGAGAAGAGGCCTTACGGGATGCCCATTCAATGTCATCATGCTCGATTTCCATAAAATCACCGGCATGGACCACCGTGGATGCACAAGGAATGGAGCAACCGTGAGACATTCCATCATCGCATAATTACTTGTCCCATGTCGTTATACTCAGTGGCCACGGTATCACCGGCTAGAACCAATGAAGTATAGACAAGGCAAGTTGAACCAATCCGGCCATACTGTGACATCGATGAAAAGAGGCCTCACGGGATGCCCATTCAATGTCATCATGCTCGATTGCCACCGTATCACCGGCGAGGACCGTCGAGGATGGACAAGGAATGGAGCAACCATGAGACATCACATCCTCGCATAATTACTCGTCCCATGTCGTTATACTCGGTGGCCACCATATCACCGGCTAGAACCAACGAAGTACAGACAAGGTGAGCCAAACCAATCGGGTCACACTATGACGTTGATGAGAAGAGGTCTTACGGGAAGATCATTCAATGTCATCATGCTCGATTGCCACCGTATCACCAGCGAGGACCGTCGAGGATGGACAAGGAATAGAACAACCATGAGACATCCCATCATCGCATAATTACTCGTCCCATGTCGTTATACTCGGTGGCCACTGTATCACTGGCTAGAACCAACAAAGTACAGGTAAGGCGAGTCAATCCAATCGAGCTATACTGTGACGTCGATCAAAAGAGGCCGTACGGGATGCCCACTGAATGTCATCATGCTCGATTGCCCTCGTATCACCGGCGAGGACCATCGAGGGTGGACAAGGAATGGAGCAACCGTGAGACATCTCATCATCGCATAATTACTCGTCCCATGTCATTATACTCCCTGGCCACCGTATCACCGGGTAGAACCAACGAAGTACAGACAAGGCGAGTCGAACCAATCGGCGATACTATGATGTCGATGAGAAGAGGCCTTACGGGATGCCCATTCAATGTCATCATGCTCGATTTCCATAAAATCACCGGCATGGACCACCGTGGATGCACAAGGAATGGAGCAACCGTGAGACATTCCATCATCGCATAATTACTTGTCCCATGTCGTTATACTCAGTGGCCACGGTATCACCGGCTAGAACCAATGAAGTATAGACAAGGCAAGTTGAACCAATCCGGCCATACTGTGACATCGATGAAAAGAGGCCTCACGGGATGCCCATTCAATGTCATCATGCTCGATTGCCACCGTATCACCGGCGAGGACCGTCGAGGATGGACAAGGAATGGAGCAACCATGAGACATCACATCCTCGCATAATTACTCGTCCCATGTCGTTATACTCGGTGGCCACCATATCACCGGCTAGAACCAACGAAGTACAGACAAGGTGAGCCAAACCAATTGGGTCACACTATGACGTTGATGAGAAGAGGTCTTATGGGAAGATCATTCAATGTCATCATGCTCGATTGCCACCGTCTCACCAGCGAGGACCGTCGAGGATGGACAAGGAATAGAACAACCATGAGACATCCCATCATCGCATAATTACTCGTCCCATGTCGTTATACTCGGTGGCCACTGTATCACTGGCTAGAACCAACAAAGTACAGGTAAGGCGAGTCAATCCAATCGAGCTATACTGTGACGTCGATCAAAAGAGGCCGTACGGGATGCCCACTGAATGTCATCATGCTCTATTGCCACCGCATCACCGGCGAGGACCATCGAGGATGGACAAGGAATGGAGCAACCGTGAGACATCTCATCATCGCATAATTACTCGTCCCATGTCTTTATACTCAGTGGCCACCGTATCACCGGCTAGAACCAACAAAGTACAGACAAGGCGAGTCGAACCAATCGGCCATACTATGACGTCGATGAAAAGAGGCCGTACGGGATGCCTATTCAATGTCATCATGCTCGATTTCCACCGTATCTCCGGCGTGGACCGTCGAGGATGCAAGGAATGAATCAACCGTGAGACATCCCATCATCGCATAATTACTCGTCCCATGTCGTCATACTCGGTGGCCACCATATCACCGGCTAGAACCAACGAAGTACGGACAAGGTGAGCCAAACCAATCGGGTCACACTATGACGTTGATGAGAAGAGGTCTTACGGGAAGATCATTCAATGTCATCGTGCTCGATTGCCACCGTATCACCAGCGAGGACCGTCGAGGATGGATAAGGAATGGAACAACCATGAGACATCCATCATCGCATAATTACTCTTCCCATGTCGTTATACTCGATGGCCACCGTATCACCTGCTAGAATGAATGAAGTACAGACAAGGCGAGCCGAACCAATCGGCCATACTGTGACGTCGATGAGAAGAGGCCTTACGGGATGCCCATTTAATGTCATCATGCTCGATTGCCACCGTATCACCGGCGAGGACCGTCGAGGATGGCCAATTAATGGAGCAACTGTGAGACATCACATCCTCGCATAACTACTCGTTCCATGTCGTTATACTCGGTTGCCACCATATCACCGGCTAGAACGAATGAAGTACAGACAAGGCGAGCCGAACTAATCGGCCATACTGTGACGTCGTTGAGAAGAGGCCATACGGGATGCCCATTCAATGTCATCATGCTCGATTGGCACCGTATCACTGGCGAGGACCATCGATGATGGACAAGGAATGGAGCAACCGTGAGACATCCCATCATCGCATAATTACTCGTCCCATGTCGTTATACTCGGTGGCCACCATATCACCGGCTAGAACCAACGAAGTACAGACAAGGTGAGCCAAACCAATCTGGTCACACTATGACGTTGGTGAGAAATGGTCTTACGGGAAGACCATTCAATGTCATCATGCTCGATTGCCACCGTATCACCAGCGAGGACCGTCGAGGATGGACAAGGAATGGAACAACCATGAGACATCCCATCATCGCATAATTACTCGTCCCATGTCGTTATACTCGGTGGCCACCGTATCACCGGCTAGAACCAACAAAGTACAGGTAAGGCGATTCAATCCAATCGAGCTATACTGTGACGTCGATGAAAAGAGGCCGTACGGGATGCCCATTCAATGTCATCATGCTCGATTGCCACCGTATCACCGGCTAGAACCAACGAAGTACAGACAAGGCGAGTCAAACCTATCAAGCCATAAGGTGACATCGATGAGAAGAGGCCTTATGGGATGACCATTCAATGTCATCGTGCTCTATTGCCATCGTATCACCGGCGAGGAGCGTCGAGGATGGACAAGGAATGGGGCAACCGTGAGACATCTCATCATCGCATAATTACTCGTCCCATGTCGTTATACTCGGTGGTCACGGTATCACCGGCTAGAACCAATGAAGTATAGACAAGGCAAGAAGAACCAATCCGGCCATACTGTGACATCGATGAAAAGAGGCCTCACGGGATGCCCATTCAATGTCATCATGCTCGATTGCCACCGTATCACTGGCTAGAACCAATGAAGTACAGACAAGGCGAGTCGAACCAATCGGCCATACCGTGTCGTCGATGAGAAGAGGCCTTACGGGATGCCCATTCAATGTCATCATGCTCGATTTCCACCGCATCACAGGCGTGGACCTCCAAGAATGCACAAGGAATGGAGCAACCGTGAGATATCCCATCATCGCATAATTACTCGTCCCATGTCGTTATACTCGGTGGCCACCGTATCACCGGCTAGAATGAATGGAGTACAGACAAGGCGAGCCGAACCAATCGGCCATACTGTGACGTCGATGAGAAGAGGCCTTACGGGATGCCCATTCAATGTCACCATGATCGATTGCCACCGTATCACCGACGAGGACAGTCGATGATGGACAAGGAATGGAGCAACCGTGAGACATCCCATCATCGCATAATTACTCGTCCCATGTCGTTATACTCGGTGGCC
This sequence comes from Eleusine coracana subsp. coracana, assembly GCA_032690845.1. NCBI lineage: Eukaryota > Viridiplantae > Streptophyta > Magnoliopsida > Poales > Poaceae > Eleusine > Eleusine coracana. The sequence continues at coordinate 44,649 of MU847538.1, forward strand.
ACCGTATCACCGGCTAGAATGAATGAAGTACAGACAAGGCGAGCCGAACCAATCGGCCATACTGTGACGTCGATGAGAAGAGGCCTTACGGGATGCCCATTCAATGTCATCATGCTCGATTGCCACCGTATAACCGACGAGGACCGTCGATGATGGACAAGGAATGGAGCAACCGTGAGACATCCCATCATCGCATAATTACTCGTCCCATGTCGTTATACTCGGTGGCCACGGTATCACCGGCTAGAACCAATGAAGTACAGACAAGGCAAGTAGAACCAATCCGGCCATATTGTGACATCGATGAAAAGAGGCCTCACGGGATGCCCATTTAATGTCATCATGCTCGATTGCCACCGTATCACCGGCGAGGACCGTCGAGGATGGACAAGGAATGGAACAACTGTGAGACATCACATCCTCGCATAATTACTCGTCCCATGTCGTTATACTCGGTGGCCACCGTATCACCGGCTAGAACGAATGAAGTACAGACAAGGCGAGCCGAACCAATCGGCCATACTGTGACGTCGATGAGAAGAGGCCATACGGGATGCCCATTCAATGTCATCATGCTCGATTGCCACCGTATCACCGGCGAGGACCGTCGATGATGGACAAGGAATGGAGCAACCGTGAGAGATCCCATCATCGCATAATTACTCGTGCCATGTCGTTATACTCGGTGGCCACCATATCACCGGCTGGAACCAACGAAGTACAGACAAGGTGAGCCAAACCAATCGGGTCACACTATGACGTTGGTGAGAAGAGGTCTTACGGGAAGACCATTCAATGTCATCATGCTCGATTGCCACCATATCACCAGCGAAGACCGTCGAGGATGGACAAGGAATGGAACAACCATGAGACATCCCATCATCGCATAGTTACTCGTCCCATGTCGTTATACTCGGTGGCCACCGTATCACTGGCTAGAACCAACAAAGTACAGGTAAGGCGAGTCAATCCAATCGAGCTATACTGTGACGTCGATGAAAAGAGGCCGTACGGGATGCCCATTCAATGTCATCATGCTCGATTGCCACCGTATCACCGGCTAGAACCAACGAAGTACAGACAAGGCGAGTCAAACCTATCAAGCCATAATGTGACATCGATGCGAAGAGGCCATACGGGATGACCATTCAATGTCATCGTGCTCTATTGCCATCGTATCACCGGCGAGGACCATCGAGGATGGACAAGGAATGGGGCAACCGTGAGACATCTCATCATCGCATAATTACTCGTCCCATGTCGTTATACTCCGTGGCCACGGTATCACCGGCTAGAACCAATGAAGTATAGCCAAGGCAAGAAGAACCAATCCGGCCATATTGTGACATCGATGAAAAGACGCCTCACGGGATGCCCATTCAATGTCATCATGCTCGATTGCCACCGTATCACCGGCTAGAACCAACAAAGTACAGACATGGTGAGCCAAACCAATCGGGTCACACCATGACGTTGATGAGAAGAGGTCTTACGGGAAGACCATTCAATGTCATCATGCTCGATTGCCACCGTATCACCAGCGAGGACCGTGGAGGATGGACAAGGAATGGAACAACCGTGAGACATCCCATCATCGCATAATTACTCATCCCATGTCGTTATACTCGGTAGCCACCATATCACCGGCTAGAACCAACGAAGTACAGACAAGGTGAGCCAAACCAATCGGGTCACACTATGATGTTGATGAGAAGAGGTCTTATGGTAAGACCATTCAATGTCATCATGCTCGATTGCCACCGTATCACCGGCGAGGACCGTCGAGGATGGACAAGGAATGGAACAACCATGAGACATCTGATCATCGCATAATTACTCGTCCCATGTCGTTATACTCGGTGGCCACCGTATCACCGGCTAGAACCAACAAAGTAGAGGTAAGACGAGTCAATCCAATCGAGCTATACTGTGACGTCGATGAAAAGAGGCCGTCCGGGATGCCCATTCAATGTCATCATGCTCGATTGCCACCATATCACCGGTGAGGACCATCGAGGATGGACAAGGAATGGAGCAACTGTGAGACATCTCATCATCGCATAATTACTCGTCCCATGTCGTTATACTCCGTGGCCACCGTATCACCGGCAAGAACCAACGAAGTACAGACAAGGCGAGTCGAACCAATCGGGTCACACTATGAGGTTGATGAGAAGAGGTCTTATGGGAGGACCATTCAATGTCATCATGCTCGATTGCCACTGTATCACCAGCGAGGACCGTCGAGGATGGACAAGGAATGGAACAACCGTGAGACATCCCATCATCGCATAATTACTCGTCCCATGTCGTTATACTCGGTGGCCACCGTATCACCGGCTAGAACGAATGGAATACAGACAAGGCGAGCCGAACCAATCGTCCATACTATGACGTCGATGAGAAGAGGCCTTACAGGATGCCCATTCAATGTCATCTTTCTCGATTGCCACTGTATCACCGGCGAGGACCGTCGATGATGGACAAGGAATGAAGCAACGTTGACACATCCCATCATCGCATACTTACTCATCCCATGTCGTTATACTCGGTGGCCACCATATCACCGGCTAGAACCAACGAAGTACAGACAAGGTGAGCCAAACCAATCGGTTCACACTATGATGTTGATGAGAAGAGGTCTTACGGGAAGACCATTCAATGTCATCATGCTCGATTGCCACCGTATCACCAGCGAGGACCGTGGAGGATGGACAAGGAATGGAACAACCGTGAGACACCCCATCATCGCATAATTACTCATCCCATGTCGTTATACTCGGTAGCTACCATATCACCAGCTAGAACCAACAAAGTACAGACAAGGTGAGCCAAACCAATCGGGTCACACTATGACGTTGATGAGAAGAGGCCTTATCGGAAGACCATTCAATGTCATCATGCTCGATTGCCACCGTATCAGCAATGAGGACCGTGGAGGATGGACAAGGAATGGAACAACCATGAGACATCCCATCATCGCATAATTACTCGTCCCATGTCGTTATACTCCGTGGCCACCGTATCACCGGCTAGAACCAATGAACTACAGACAAGGCGAGTCGAACCAATCGGGTCACACTATGACGTTGATGAGAAGAGGTATTACGGGAAGACCATTCAATGTCATCATGCTCAATTGCCACCGTATCACCAGCGAGGACCGTGGAGGATGGACAAGGAATGGAACAACCGTGAGACATCCCATCATCGCATAATTACTCATCCCATGTCGTTATACTCGGTAGCCACCATATCACCGGCTAGAACCAACGAAGAACAGACAAGGTGAGCCAAACCAATCGGGTCACACTATGACGTTGATGAGAAGAGGTCTTATGGTAAGACCATTCAATGTCATCATGCTCGATTGCCACCGTATCACCGGCGAGGACCGTCAAGGATGGACAAGGAATGGAACAACCATGAGACATCTGATCATCGCATAATTACTCGTCCCATGTTGTTATACTCCGTGGCCACCGTATCACCGGCTAGAACCAACAAAGTACAGGTAAGACGAGTCAATCCAATCGAGCTATACTGTGATGTCGATGAAAAGAGGCCGTCCGGGATGCCCATTCAATGTCATCATGCTCGATTGCCACCGTATCACCGGTGAGGACCATCGAGGATGGACAAGGAATGGAGAAACTGTGAGACATCTCCTCATCGCATAATTACTCGTCCCATGTCGTTATACTCCGTGGCCACCGTATCTCCGGCAAGAACCAACGAAGTACAGACAAGGCGAGTCGAACCAATCGGGTCACACTATGAGGTTGATGAGAAGAGGTCTTATGGGAAGACCATTCAATGTCATCATGCTCGATTGCCACCGTATCACCAGCGAGGACCGTCGAGGATGGACAAGGAATGGAACAACCGTGAGACATCCCATCATCGCATAATTACTCGTCCCATGTCGTTATACTCGGTGGCCACCGTATCACCGGCTAGAACGAATGGAATACAGACAAGGCGAGCCGAACCAATCGTCCATACTATGACGTCGATGAGAAGAGGCCTTACGGGATGCCCATTCAATGTCATCTTTCTCGATTGCCACTGTATCACCGGCGAGGACCGTCGATGATGGACAAGGAATGAAGCAACCGTGACACATCCCATCATCGCATAATTACTCATCCCATGTCGTTATACTCGGTGGCCACCATATCACCGGCTAGAACCAACGAAGTACAGACAAGGTGAGCCAAACCAATCGGTTCACACTATGACGTTGATGAGAAGAGGTCTTACGGGAAGACCATTCAATGTCATCATGCTCGATTGCCACCGTATCACCAGCGAGGACCGTGGAGGATGGACAAGGAATGGAACAACCGTGAGACACCCCATCATCGCATAATTACTCATCCCATGTCGTTATACTCGGTAGCTACCATATCACCAGCTAGAACCAACAAAGTACAGACAAGGTGAGCCAAACCAATCGGGTCACACTATGACGTTGATGAGAAGAGGCCTTATCGGAAGACCATTCAATGTCATCATGCTCGATTGCCACCGTATCAGCAATGAGGACCGTGGAGGATGGACAAGGAATGGAACAACCATGAGACATCCCATCATCGCATAATTACTCGTCCCATGTCGTTATACTCCGTGGCCACCGTATCACCGGCTAGAACCAATGAACTACAGACAAGGCGAGTCGAACCAATCGGGTCACACTATGACGTTGATGAGAAGAGGTATTACGGGAAGACCATTCAATGTCATCATGCTCAATTGCCACCGTATCACCAGCGAGGACCGTGGAGGATGGACAAGGAATGGAACAACCGTGAGACATCCCATCATCGCATAATTACTCATCCCATGTCGTTATACTCGGTAGCCACCATATCACCGGCTAGAACCAACGAAGAACAGACAAGGTGAGCCAAACCAATCGGGTCACACTATGACGTTGATGAGAAGAGGTCTTATGGTAAGACCATTCAATGTCATCATGCTCGATTGCCACCGTATCACCGGCGAGGACCGTCAAGGATGGACAAGGAATGGAACAACCATGAGACATCTGATCATCGCATAATTACTCGTCCCATGTCGTTATACTCCGTGGCCACCGTATCACCGGCTAGAACCAACAAAGTACAGGTAAGACGAGTCAATCCAATCGAGCTATACTGTGATGTCGATGAAAAGAGGCCGTCCGGGATGCCCATTCAATGTCATCATGCTCGATTGCCACCGTATCACCGGTGAGGACCATCGAGGATGGACAAGGAATGGAGAAACTGTGAGACATCTCCTCATCGCATAATTACTCGTCCCATGTCGTTATACTCCGTGGCCACCGTATCTCCGGCAAGAACCAACGAAGTACAGACAAGGCGAGTCGAACCAATCGGGTCACACTATGAGGTTGATGAGAAGAGGTCTTATGGGAAGACCATTCAATGTCATCATGCTCGATTGCCACCGTATCACCAGCGAGGACCGTCGAGGATGGACAAGGAATGGAACAACCGTGAGACATCCCATCATCGCATAATTACTCGTCCCATGTCGTTATACTCGGTGGCCACCGTATCACCGGCTAGAACGAATGGAATACAGACAAGGCGAGCCGAACCAATCGTCCATACTATGACGTCGATGAGAAGAGGCCTTACGGGATGCCCATTCAATGTCATCTTTCTCGATTGCCACTGTATCACCGGCGAGGACCGTCGATGATGGACAAGGAATGAAGCAACCGTGACACATCCCATCATCGCATAATTACTCATCCCATGTCGTTATACTCGGTGGCCACCATATCACCGGCTAGAACCAACGAAGTACAGACAAGGTGAGCCAAACCAATCGGTTCACACTATGACGTTGATGAGAAGAGGTCTTACGGGAAGACCATTCAATGTCATCATGCTCGATTGCCACCGTATCACCAGCGAGGACCGTGGAGGATGGACAAGGAATGGAACAACCGTGAGACACCCCATCATCGCATAATTACTCATCCCATGTCGTTATACTCGGTAGCTACCATATCACCAGCTAGAACCAACAAAGTACAGACAAGGTGAGCCAAACCAATCGGGTCACACTATGACGTTGATGAGAAGAGGCCTTATCGGAAGACCATTCAATGTCATCATGCTCGATTGCCACCGTATCAGCAATGAGGACCGTGGAGGATGGACAAGGAATGGAACAACCATGAGACATCCCATCATCGCATAATTACTCGTCCCATGTCGTTATACTCCGTGGCCACCGTATCACCGGCTAGAACCAATGAACTACAGACAAGGCGAGTCGAACCAATCGGGTCACACTATGACGTTGATGAGAAGAGGTCTTACGGGAAGACCATTCAATGTCATCATGCTCAATTGCCACCGTATCACCAGCGAGGACCGTGGAGGATTGACCAGGAATGGAACAACCGTGAGACATCCCATCATCGCATAATTACTCATCCCATGTCGTTATACTCGGTAGCCACCATATCACCGGCTAGAACCAACGAAGTACAGACAAGGTGAGCCAAACCAATCGGGTCACACTATGACCTTGATGAGAAGAGGTCTTATGGTAAGACCATTCAATGTCATCATGCTCGATTGCCACCGTATCACCGGCGAGGACCGTCAAGGATGGACAAGGAATGGAACAACCATGAGACATCTGATCATCGCATAATTACTCGTCCCATGTCGTTATACTCGGTGGCCACCGTATCACCGGCTAGAACCAACAAAGTACAGGTAAGACGAGTCAATCCAATCGAGCTATACTATGACGTCGATGAAAAGAGGCCGTCCGGGATGCCCATTCAATGTCATCATGCTCGATTGCCACCGTATCACCGGTGAGGACCATCGAGGATGGACAAGGAATGGAGAAACTGTGAGACATCTCATCATCGCATAATTACTCGTCCCATGTCGTTATACTCCGTGGCCACCGTATCACCGGCAAGAACCAACGAAGTACAGACAAGGCGAGTCGAACCAATCGGGTCACACTATGAGGTTGATGAGAAGAGGTCTTATGGGAAGACCATTCAATGTCATCATGCTCGATTGCCACCGTATCACCAGCGAGGACCGTCGAGGATGGACAAGGAATGGAACAACCGTGAGACATCCCATCATCGCATAATTACTCGTCCCATGTCGTTATACTCGGTGGCCACCGTATCACTGGCTAGAACGAATGGAATACAGACAAGGCGAGCCGAACCAATCGTCCATACTATGACGTCGATGAGAAGAGGCCTGATGGGATGCCCATTCAATGTCATCTTGCTCGATTGCCACCGTATCACCGGCGAGGACCGTCGATGATGGACAAGGAATGAAGCAACCGTGACACATCCCATCATCGCATAATTACTCATCCCATGTCGTTATACTCGGTGGCCACCATATCACCGGCTAGAACCAACGAAGTACAGACAAGGCGAGTCGAACCAATCGGCCATACTGTGACGTCGATGAGAAGAGGCCGTACGGGATGCCCATTCAATGTGATCATGCTCGATTTCCACCGTATCATCGGCATGGACCGTCGAGAATGCACAAGGAATGAATCAACCGTGACACATCCCGTCATCACATAATTACTCATCCCATGTCATTATACTCGGTGGCCACCATATCACCGGCTAGAACCAATGAAGTATAGACAAGGTGAGCCAAACCAATCGGGTCAGACTATGACGTTGATGAGAAGAGGTCTTATGGGAAGACCATTCAATGTCATCATGCTCGATTGCCACCGTATCACAAGCGAGGACCGTCGAGGATGGACAAGGAATGGAACAACCGTGAGACATCCCATCATCGCATAATTACTCGTCCCATGTCGTTATACTCCATGGCCACCATATCACCGGTTGGAACCAACAAAGTACACACAAGGTGAGCCAAACCAATCGGGTCACACTATGACGTTGATGAGAAGAGGTCTTACGGGAAGACCATTCAATGTCATCATGCTCGATTGCCACCGTATCACCTGCGAGGATCGTTGAGGATGGGCAAGGAATGGAACAACCATGAGACATCCCATCATCGCATAATTACTCGTCCCATGTCGTTATACTCGGTGGCCACCGTATCACCGGCTAGAAGAATGGAGTACAGACAAGGCGAGCCGAACCAATCGTCCATACTATGACGTCGATGAGAAGATCCCGTACGGGATGCCCATTCAATGTCATCTTGCTCGATTGCCACCGTATCACCGGCGAGGACCGTCGATGATGGACAAGGAATGAAGCAACCGTGACACATCCCATCATCGTATAATTACTCATCCCATGTCGTTATACTCGGTGGCCACCATATCACCGGCTAGAACCAACGAAGTACAGACAACGTGAGCCAAACCAATCGGGTCACACTATGACGTTGATGAGAAGAGGTTTACGGGAAGACCATTCAATGTCATCATGCTCAATTGCCACCGTATCTCCAGCGAGGACCGTGGAGGATGGACAAGGAATGGAACAACCGTGAGACATCCCATCATTGCATAATTACTCGTCCCATGTCGTTATACTTGGTGGCCACCGTATCACTGGCTAGAACGAATGGAATACAGACAAGGCGAGCCGAACCAATTGTCCATACTATGACGTCGATGAGAAGAGGCCTGATGGGATGCCCATTCAATGTCATCTTGCTCGATTGCCACCGTATCACCGGCGAGGACCGTCGATGATGGACAAGGAATGAAGCAACCGTGACACATCCCATCATCGCATAATTACTCATCCCATGTCGTTATACTCGGTGGCCACCATATCACCGGCTAGAACCAACGAAGTACAGACAAGGCGAGTCGAACCAATCGGCCATACTGTGACGTCGATGAGAAGAGGCCGTACGGGATGCCCATTCAATGTGATCATGCTCGATTTCCACCGTATCATCGGCATGGACCGTCGAGAATGCACAAGGAATGAATCAACCGTGACACATCCCGTCATCACATAATTACTCGTCCCATGTCATTATACTCGGTGGCCACCATATCACCGGCTAGAACCAATGAAGTATAGACAAGGTGAGCCAAACCAATCGGGTCAGACTATGACGTTGATGAGAAGAGGTCTTATGGGAAGACCATTCAATGTCATCATGCTCGATTGCCACCGTATCACAAGCGAGGACCGTCGAGGATGGACAAGGAATGGAACAACCGTGAGACATCCCATCATCGCATAATTACTCGTCCCATGTCGTTATACTCGGTGGCCACCGTATCACCGGCTAGAAGAATGGAGTACAGACAAGGCGAGCCGAACCAATCGTCCATACTATGACGTCGATGAGAAGATCCCGTACGGGATGCCCATTCAATGTCATCTTGCTCGATTGCCACCGTATCACCGGCGAGGACCGTCGATGATGGACAAGGAATGAAGCAACCGTGACACATCCCATCATCGTATAATTACTCATCCCATGTCGTTATACTCGGTGGCCACCATATCACCGGCTAGAACCAACGAAGTACAGACAACGTGAGCCAAACCAATCGGGTCACACTATGACGTTGATGAGAAGAGGTTTACGGGAAGACCATTCAATGTCATCATGCTCGATTGCCACCGTATCTCCAGCGAGGACCGTGGAGGATGGACAAGGAATGGAACAACCGTGAAACATCCCGTCATCGCATAATTACTCGTCCCATGTCATTATACTCGGTGGCCACCATATCACCGGCTAGAACCAACGAAGTACAGACAAGGTGAGCCAAACCAATCGGGTCACACTGTGACGTTGATGAGAAGAGGTCTTACGGGAAGACCATTCAATGTCATCATGCTCGATTGCCACCGTATCACCAGCCAGGACCGTCGAGGATGGACGAGGAATGGAACAACCGTGAGACATCCCATCATCGCATAATTACTCGTCCCATGTCGTTAAAGTCGGTGGCCACCGTATCACTGGCTAGAACGAATGGAGTACAGACAAGGCGAGCCGAACCAATCGGGTCACACTATTACGTTGATGAGAAGAGGTCTTACGGGAAGACCATTCAATGTCATCATGCTCGATTGCCACCATATCACCGGCGAGGACCGTCGATGATGGACAAGGAATGAAGCAAACGTGACACATCCCATCATCGCATAATTACTCATCCCATGTCGTTATACTCGGTAGCCACCATATCACCGGCTAGAACCAACGAAGTACAGACAAGGCGAGTCGAACCAATCGGCCACACTGTGACGTCGATGAGAAGAGGCCGTACGGGATGCCCATTCAATGTCATCATGCTCGATTTCCACCGTATCATCGGCATGGACCGTCGAGAATGCACAAGGAATGAATCAACCGTGACACATCCCGTCATCGCATAATTACTCGTCCCATGTCATTATACTCGGTGGCCACCATATCACCGGCTAGAACCAATGAAGTATAGACAAGGTGAGCCAAACCAATCGGGTCACACTATGACGTTGATGAGAAGAGGTCTTATGGGAAGACCATTCAATGTCATCATGCTCGATTGCCACCGTATCACCAGCGAGGACCGTCGAGGATGGACAAGGAATGGAACAACCGTGAGACATCCCATTATGGCATAATTACTCGTCCCATGTCGTTATACTCCATGGCCACCATATCACCGGCTGGAACCAACGAAGTACAGACAAGGTGAGCCAAACCAATCGGGTCACACTATGACATTGATGAGAAGAGGTCTTATCGGAAGACCATTCAATGTCATCATGCTCGATTGCCACCATATAACCAACGAGGACCGTGGAGGATGGACAAGGAATGGAACAACCATGAGACATCCCATCATCGCATAATTACTCGTCCCATGTCGTTATACTCCGTGGCCACCGTATCACCGGCTAGAACCAACGAAGTACAGACAAGGCGAGCCAAACCAATCGGGTCACACTATGACGTTGATGAGAAGAGGTCTTATCGGAAGACCATTCAATGTCATCATGCTCGATTGCCACCGTATCACCAGCGAGGACCGTGGAGGATGGACAAGGAATGGAACAACCATGAGACATCCTATCATCGCATAATTACTCGTCCCATGTCGTTATACTCCGTGGCCACTGTATCACCGGCTAGAACCAATGAACTATAGACAAGGCGAGTTGAACCAATCGGGTCACACTATGACGTTGATGAGAAGAGGTCTTACGCGAAGACCATTCAATGTCATCATGCTCGATTGCCACCGTATCACCAGTGAGGACCGTCGAGGATGGACAAGGAATGGAACAACCGTGAGACATCCCATCATCGCATAATTACTCATCCCATGTCGTTATACTCGGTGGCCACCGTATCACCGGCTAGAACCAACGAAGTACAGACAAGGTGAGCCGAACCAATCGGGTCACACTATTACGTTGATGAGAAGAGGTCTTACGGGAAGACCATTCAATGTCATCATGCTCGATTGCCACCGTATCACCAGCGAGGACCGTCGAGGATGGGCAAGGAATGGAACAACCATGAGACATCCCATCATCGCATAATTACTCGTCCCATGTCATTATACTCGGTGCCCACCGTATCACCGGCTAGAACGAATGGAGTACAGACAAGGCGAGCCGAACCAATCGTCCATACTATGACGTCGATGAGAAGAGGCCGTACGGGATGCCCATTCAATGTCATCTTGCTCGATTGCCACCGTATCACCGGCGAGGACCGTCGATGATGGACAAGGAATGAAGCAACCGTGACACATCCCATCATCGTATAATTACTCATCCCATGTCGTTATACTCGGTGGCCACCATATCACCGGCTAGAACCAAAGAAGTACAGACAACGTGAGCCAAACCAATCGGGTCACACTATGACGTTGATGAGAAGCGGTTTACGGGAAGACCATTCAATGTCATCATGCTCGATTGCCACCGTATCACCAGCGAGGACCGTGGAGGATGGACAAGGAATGGAACAACCGTGAAACATCCCGTCATCGCATAATTACTCGTCCCATGTCATTATACTCGGTGGCCACCATATCACCGGCTAGAACCAACGAAGTACAGACAAGGTGAGCCAAACCAATCGGGTCACACTATGACGTTGATGAGAAGAGGTCTTACGGGAAGACCATTCAATGTCATCATGCTCGATTGCCACCGTATCACCAGCGAGGACCGTCGAGGATGGACAAGGAATGGAACAACCGTGAGACATCCCATCATCGCATAATTACTCATCCCATGTCGTTAAACTCGGTGGCCACCGTATCACTGGCTAGAACGAATGGAGTACAGACAAGGCGAGCCAAACCAATCGGGTCACACTATTACGTTGATGAGAAGAGGTCTTACGGGAAGACCATTCAATGTCATCATGCTCGATTGCCTCCATATCACCGGCGAGGACCGTCGATGATGGACAAGGAATGAAGCAACCGTGACACATCCCATCATCGCATAATTACTCATCCCATGTCGTTATACTCGGTAGCCACCATATCACCGGCTAGAACCAACAAAGTACAGACAAGGTGAGCCAAACCAATCGGGTCACACTATGACGTTGATGAGAAGAGGTCTTATGGGAAGACCATTCAATGTCATCATGCTCGATTGCCACCGTATCACCAGCGAGGACCGTCGAGGATGGACAAGGAATGGAACAACCGTGAGACATCCCATCATCGCATAATTACTCGTCCCATGTCGTTATACTACGTGGCGACCGTATCACCGGCTAGAACCAACGAAGTACAGACAAGGCGAGTCGAACCAATCGGCCATACTGTGACGTCGATGAGAAGAGGCCGTACGGGATGCCCATTCAATGTCATCATGCTCGATTTCCACCGTATCATCGGCATGGACCGTCGAGAATGCACAAGGAATGAATCAACCGTGACACATCCCGTCATCGCATAATTACTCGTCCCATGTCATTATACTCGGTGGCCACCATATCACCGGCTAGAACCAATGAAGTATAGACAAGGTGAGCCAAACCAATCGGGTCACACTATGACGTTGATGAGAAGAGGTCTTATGGGAAGACCATTCAATGTCATCATGCTCGATTGCCACCGTATCACCAGCGAGGACCGTCGAGGATGGACAAGGAATGGAACAACCGTGAGACATCCCATCATCGCATAATGACTCGTCCCATGTCGTTATACTCCATGGCCACCGTATCACCGGCTGGAACCAACGAAGTACAGACAAGGTGAGCCAAACCAATCGGGTCACACTATGACATTGATGAGAAGAGGTCTTATCGGAAGACCATTCAATGTCATCATGCTCGATTGCCACCATATAACCAACGAGGACCGTGGAGGATGGACAAGGAATGGAACAACCATGAGACATCCCATCATCGCATAATTACTCGTCCCATGTCGTTATACTCCGTGGCCACCGTATCACCGGCTAGAACCAACGAAGTATAGACAAGGTGAGCCAAACCAATCGGGTCACACTATGACGTTGATGAGAAGAGGTCTTACGGGAAGACCATTCAATGTCATCATGCTCGATTGCCACCGTATCACCAGCGAGGACCGTTGAGGATGGACAAGGAATGCAACAACCATGAGACATCCCATCATCGCATAATTACTCGTCCCATGTCGTTATACTCGGTGGCCACCGTATCACCGGCTAGAACGAATGGAGTACAGACAAGGCGAGCCGAACCAATCGTCCATACTATGACGTCGATGAGAAGAGGCCGTACGGGATGCCCATTCAATGCCATCTTGCTCGATTGCCACCGTATCACCTGCGAGGACCGTCGATGATGGTCAAGGAATGAAGCAACCGTGACACATCCCATCATCGCATAATTACTCATCCCATGTCGTTATACTCGGTGGCCACCATATCACCGGCTAGAACCAACGAAGTATAGACAACATGAGCCAAACCAATCGGGTCACACTATGACGTTGATGAGAAGAGGTTTACGGGAAGACCATTCAATGTCATCATGCTCGATTGCCACCGTATCACCAGCGAGGACCGTGGAGGATGGACAAGGAATGGAACAACCGTGAAACATCCCGTCATCGCATAATTACTCGTCCCATGTCATTATACTCGGTGGCCACCATATCACCGGCTAGAACCAACGAAGTACAGACAAGGTGAGCCAAACCAATCGGGTCACACTGTGACGTTGATGAGAAGAGGTCTTACGGGAAGACCATTCAATGTCATCATGCTCGATTGCCACCGTATCACCAGCGAGGACCGTCGAGGATGGACAAGGAATGCAACAACCATGAGACATCCCATCATCGCATAATTACTCGTCCCATGTCGTTATACTCGGTGGCCACCGTATCACCGGCTAGAACGAATGGAGTACAGACAAGGCGAGCCGAACCAATCGTCCATACTATGACGTCGATGAGAAGAGGCCGTACGGGATGCCCATTCAATGTCATCTTGCTCGATTGCCACCGTATCACCTGCGAGGACCGTCGATGATGGACAAGGAATGAAGCAACCGTGACACATCCCATCATCGCATAATTACTCATCCCATGTCGTTATACTGGGTGGCCACCATATCACCGGCTAGAACCAACGAAGTATAGACAACGTGAGCCAAACCAATCGGGTCACACTATGACGTTGATGAGAAGAGGTTTACGGGAAGACCATTCAATGTCATCATGCTCGATTGCCACCGTATCACCAGCGAGGACCGTGGAGGATGGACAAGGAATGGAACAACCGTGAAACATCCCGTCATCGCATAATTACTCGTCCCATGTCATTATACTCGGTGGCCACCATATCACCGGCTAGAACCAACGAAGTACAGACAAGGTGAGCCAAACCAATCGGGTCACACTGTGACGTTGATGCGAAGAGGTCTTACGGGAAGACCATTCAATGTCATCATGCTCGATTGCCACAGTATCACCAGCGAGGACCGTCGAGGATGGACAAGGAATGGAACAACCGTGAGACATCCCATCATCGCATAATTACTCGTCCCATGTCGTTAAACTCGGTGGCCACCGTATCACTGGCTAGAACGAATGGAGTACAGACGAGGCGAGCCGAACCAATCGGGTCACACTATTACGTTGATGAGAAGAGGTCTTACGGGAAGACCATTCAATGTCATCATGCTCGATTGCCACCATATCACCGGCGAGGACCGTCGATGATGGACAAGGAATGAAGCAACCGTGACACATCCCATCATTGCATAATTACTCATCCCATGTCGTTGTACTCGGTAGCCACCATATCACCGGCTAGAACCAACAAAGTACAGACAAGGTGAGCCAAACCAATCGGGTCACACTATGACGTTGATGAGAAGAGGTCTTATGGGAAGACCATTCAATGTCATCATGCTCGATTGCCACCGTATCACCAGCGAGGACCGTCGAGGATGGACAAGGAATGGAACAACCGTGAGACATCCCATCATCGCATAATTACTCGTCCCATGTCGTTATACTCCGTGGCCACCGTATCACCGGCTAGAACCAACGAAGTACAGACAAGGCGAGTCGAACCAATCGGCCATACTGTGACGTCGATGAGAAGAGGCCGTACGGGATGCCCATTCAATGTCATCATGCTCGATTTCCACCGTATCATCGGCATGGACCGTCGAGAATGCACAAGGAATGAATCAACCGTGAGACATCCCATCATCGCATAATTACTCGTCCCATGTCGTTATACTCCGTGGCCACCGTATCACCGGCTAGAACCAACGAAGTATACACAAGGTGAGCCAAACCAATCGGGTCACACTATGACGTTGATGAGAAGAGGTCTTACGGGAAGACCATTCAATGTCATCATGCTCGATTGCCACCGTATCACCAGCGAGGACCGTCGAGGATGGACAAGGAATGCAACAACCATGAGACATCCCATCATCGCATAATTACTCGTCCCATGTCGTTATACTCGGTGGCCACCGTATCACCGGCTAGAACGAATGGAGTACAGACAAGGCGAGCCGAACCAATCGTCCATACTATGACGTCGATGAGAAGAGGCCGTACGGGATGCCCATTCAATGTCATCGTGCTCGATTGCCACCGTATCACCTGCGAGGACCGTCGATGATGGACAAGGAATGAAGCAACCGTGACACATCCCATCATCGCATAATTACTCATCCCATGTCGTTATACTCGGTGGCCACCATATCACCGGCTAGAACCAACGAAGTATAGACAACGTGAGCCAAACCAATCGGGTCACACTATGACGTTGATGAGAAGAGGTTTACGGGAAGACCATTCAATGTCATCATGCTCGATTGCCACCGTATCACCAGCGAGGACCGTGGAGGATGGACAAGGAATGGAACAACCGTGAAACATCCCGTCATCGCATAATTACTCGTCCCATGTCATTATACTCGGTGGCCACCATATCACCGGCTAGAACCAACGAAGTACAGACAAGGTGAGCCAAACCAATCGGGTCACACTGTGACGTTGATGCGAAGAGGTCTTACGGGAAGACCATTCAATGTCATCATGCTCGATTGCCACAGTATCACCAGCGAGGACCGTCGAGGATGGACAAGGAATGGAACAACCGTGAGACATCCCATCATCGCATAATTACTCGTCCCATGTCGTTAAACTCGGTGGCCACCGTATCACTGGCTAGAACGAATGGAGTACAGACGAGGCGAGCCGAACCAATCGGGTCACACTATTACGTTGATGAGAAGAGGTCTTACGGGAAGACCATTCAATGTCATCATGCTCGATTGCCACCATATCACCGGCGAGGACCGTCGATGATGGACAAGGAATGAAGCAACCGTGACACATCCCATCATTGCATAATTACTCATCCCATGTCGTTGTACTCGGTAGCCACCATATCACCGGCTAGAACCAACAAAGTACAGACAAGGTGAGCCAAACCAATCGGGTCACACTATGACGTTGATGAGAAGAGGTCTTATGGGAAGACCATTCAATGTCATCATGCTCGATTGCCACCGTATCACCAGCGAGGACCGTCGAGGATGGACAAGGAATGGAACAACCGTGAGACATCCCATCATCGCATAATTACTCGTCCCATGTCGTTATACTCCGTGGCCACCGTATCACCGGCTAGAACCAACGAAGTACAGACAAGGCGAGTCGAACCAATCGGCCATACTGTGACGTCGATGAGAAGAGGCCGTACGGGATGCCCATTCAATGTCATCATGCTCGATTTCCACCGTATCATCGGCATGGACCGTCGAGAATGCACAAGGAATGAATCAACCGTGAGACATCCCATCATCGCATAATTACTCGTCCCATGTCGTTATACTCCGTGGCCACCGTATCACCGGCTAGAACCAACGAAGTATACACAAGGTGAGCCAAACCAATCGGGTCACACTATGACGTTGATGAGAAGAGGTCTTACGGGAAGACCATTCAATGTCATCATGCTCGATTGCCACCGTATCACCAGCGAGGACCGTCGAGGATGGACAAGGAATGCAACAACCATGAGACATCCCATCATCGCATAATTACTCGTCCCATGTCGTTATACTCGGTGGCCACCGTATCACCGGCTAGAACGAATGGAGTACAGACAAGGCGAGCCGAACCAATCGTCCATACTATGACGTCGATGAGAAGAGGCCGTACGGGATGCCCATTCAATGTCATCGTGCTCGATTGCCACCGTATCACCTGCGAGGACCGTCGATGATGGACAAGGAATGAAGCAACCGTGACACATCCCATCATCGCATAATTACTCATCCCATGTCGTTATACTCGGTGGCCACCATATCACCGGCTAGAACCAACGAAGTATAGACAACGTGAGCCAAACCAATCGGGTCACACTATGACGTTGATGAGAAGAGGTTTACAGGAAGACCATTCAATGTCATCATGCTCGATTGCCACCGTATCACCAGCGAGGACCATGGAGGATGGACAAGGAATGGAACAACCGTGAAACATCCCGTCATCGCATAATTACTCGTCCCATGTCATTATACTTGGTGGCCACAGTATCACCGGCTAGAACGAATGGAGTACAGACAAGGCGAGCCAAACCAATCGGGTCACACTATGACGTTGATGAGAAGAGGTCTTATGGGAAGACCATTCAATGTCATCATGCTCGATTGCCACCGTATCACCAGCGAGGACCGTCGAGGATGGACAAGGAATGGAACAACCGTGAGACATCCCATCATCGCATAATGACTCGTCCCATGTCGTTATACTCCATGGCCACCGTATCACCGGCTGGAACCAACGAAGTACAGACAAGGTGAGCCAAACCAATCGGGTCACACTATGACATTGATGAGAAGAGGTCTTATCGGAAGACCATTCAATGTCATCATGCTCGATTGCCACCATATAACCAACGAGGACCGTGGAGGATGGACAAGGAATGGAACAACCATGAGACATCCCATCATCGCATAATTACTCGTCCCATGTCGTTATACTCCGTGGCCACCGTATCACCGGCTAGAACCAACGAAGTATAGACAAGGTGAGCCAAACCAATCGGGTCACACTATGACGTTGATGAGAAGAGGTCTTACGGGAAGACCATTCAATGTCATCATGCTCGATTGCCACCGTATCACCAGCGAGGACCGTTGAGGATGGACAAGGAATGCAACAACCATGAGACATCCCATCATCGCATAATTACTCGTCCCATGTCGTTATACTCGGTGGCCACCGTATCACCGGCTAGAACCAATGAAGTATAGACAAGGTGAGCCAAACCAATCGGGTCACACTATGACGTTGATGAGAAGAGGTCTTATGGGAAGACCATTCAATGTCATCATGCTCGATTGCCACCGTATCACCAGCGAGGACCGTCGAGGATGGACAAGGAATGGAACAACCGTGAGACATCCCATCATCGCATAATGACTCGTCCCATGTCGTTATACTCCATGGCCACCGTATCACCGGCTGGAACCAACGAAGTACAGACAAGGTGAGCCAAACCAATCGGGTCACACTATGACATTGATGAGAAGAGGTCTTATCGGAAGACCATTCAATGTCATCATGCTCGATTGCCACCATATAACCAACGAGGACCGTGGAGGATGGACAAGGAATGGAACAACCATGAGACATCCCATCATCGCATAATTACTCGTCCCATGTCGTTATACTCCGTGGCCACCGTATCACCGGCTAGAACCAACGAAGTATAGACAAGGTGAGCCAAACCAATCGGGTCACACTATGACGTTGATGAGAAGAGGTCTTACGGGAAGACCATTCAATGTCATCATGCTCGATTGCCACCGTATCACCAGCGAGGACCGTTGAGGATGGACAAGGAATGCAACAACCATGAGACATCCCATCATCGCATAATTACTCGTCCCATGTCGTTATACTCGGTGGCCACCGTATCACCGGCTAGAACGAATGGAGTACAGACAAGGCGAGCCGAACCAATCGTCCATACTATGACGTCGATGAGAAGAGGCCGTACGGGATGCCCATTCAATGCCATCTTGCTCGATTGCCACCGTATCACCTGCGAGGACCGTCGATGATGGTCAAGGAATGAAGCAACCGTGACACATCCCATCATCGCATAATTACTCATCCCATGTCGTTATACTCGGTGGCCACCATATCACCGGCTAGAACCAACGAAGTATAGACAACAGTGAGCCAAACCAATCGGGTCACACTATGACGTTGATGAGAAGAGGTTTACGGGAAGACCATTCAATGTCATCATGCTCGATTGCCACCGTATCACCAGCGAGGACCGTGGAGGATGGACAAGGAATGGAACAACCGTGAAACATCCCGTCATCGCATAATTACTCGTCCCATGTCATTATACTCGGTGGCCACCATATCACCGGCTAGAACCAACGAAGTACAGACAAGGTGAGCCAAACCAATCGGGTCACACTGTGACGTTGATGAGAAGAGGTCTTACGGGAAGACCATTCAATGTCATCATGCTCGATTGCCACCGTATCACCAGCGAGGACCGTCGAGGATGGACAAGGAATGCAACAACCATGAGACATCCCATCATCGCATAATTACTCGTCCCATGTCGTTATACTCGTTGGCCACCGTATCACCGGCTAGAACGAATGGAGTACAACAAGGCGAGCCGAACCAATTCGTCCATACTATGACGTCGTGAGAAGAGGTCCTAC
>MU847539.1:0-64705 GCA_032690845.1 Eleusine coracana subsp. coracana
GGGGCCATCTTTTTTTAGAAAGCTTACACAAGGCCTACACCACAAAAGCTAAATTCTAATTTTGGACCATTAGGTATTTTAAAATGAATTAAATACATAGCTAGAGATGAGATACCGGACCTTAAATCTCCTCGCCACAGCAACTTTTCAGCGCTGCGTCCAACGATTTCACGGTGGTGGCCATGTACAATGTACTATTGGCCAAACCTGATCTCTTGCTTTCATGGTTGGCCAAGGCACTAAGGTAGGCACCTCACATGACCACAACCCCTAACAACTCATGGAACCATGAACACGTAGGTGAACATGAGAGCAATCGAATAAAGAAGGCATAACTCTCATGTCTGTTGTCCGATCGGGGCCTCTTTTTTTTTAGAAAGCTTACAACAAGGCCTACACCCACAAAAGCTAAAATCGAATTTTGGACCATTAGGGATTTTAAAATGAATTAAATACATCTAGAGATGAGATACCGGACCTTAAATCTCCTCGCCACAGCAACTTTTCAGCGCTGCGTCCAACGATTTCACGTTGGTGGCCATGTACAATGTACCATTGGCCAAACCTGATCTCTTGCTTTCATGGTTGGCCAAGGCACTAAGGTAGGCACCCCACATGACTGCACCCCCTAACGACTCATAGAACCATGAACACGTAGGTGAAACATGAGAGCAATCGACTAAAGAAGGCATAACTCTCATGTCTGTTGTCCGATCGGGGCCATCTTTTTTTTTAGAAAGCTTACAACAAGGCCTACACCCACAAAAAGCTAAATTCTAATTTTGGATCATTAGGGATTTTAAAATGAATTAATACATAGCTAGAGATGAGATACCGGACCTTAAATCTCCTCGCTACAGCAACTTTTCAGCGCTGCGTCCAACGATTTCACGGTGGTGGCCATGTACAATGTACTACTGGCCAAACCTGATCTCTTGCTTTCATGGTTGGCCAAGGCACTAAGGTAGGCACCCCACATGACTGCGCCCCCTAACGACTCATAGAACCATGAACACGTAGGTGAAACATGAGAGCGATCACTAAAGGAGGTATAACTCTCATGTCTGTTGTCCGATCGGGGCCATCTTTTTTTTTAGAAAGCTTACAACAAGGCCTACACCCACAAAAAGCTAAATTCTATTTGGACCATCAGGGATTTTAAAATCAATTAAATACATAGCTAGAGATGAGATACCGGACCTTAATCTCCTCGCCACAGCAACTTTTCAGCGCTGCGCACAACGTTTCACGGTGTGGCCATGTACAATGTACTATTGGCCAAACCTATCGCTTGCTTTCATGGGTTGGCCAAGGCACTAAGGTAGGCACCCCACATGACTGCACCCCCTAACGACTCATAGAACCATGAACACGTAGGTGAGACATGAGAGCGATCAACTAAAGAGACATAACGCTCATGTCTGTTTCCGATCGGGGCCGTCTTTTTTTTCTAGAAAGCTTATGAGAAAGGCCTACACCCTCAGAAAGCTAAAATCGAAATTTTGGACCATAGGGATTTGAAATGATTAAATACATATCTAGAGATGATATACCTGACCTTAAATCTCCTCGCCACAAAGCAACTTTTACAGCGCTACGTCCAACGATTTCACGGTGGTGGCCATGTACAATGTACTATGGCCAAACCTGATCTCTTGCTTTCATGGTTGGCCAAGGCCTAAGGTAGGCACCCCACATGACTGCGCCCCCTAACGACTCATAGAACCATGAACACGTAGGTGAAACATGAGAGCGATCAACTAAAGGAGATAACTCTCATTCTGTTGTCCGATCGGGGCCAATCTTTTTTTTAGAAAAGCTTACAACAAGGCCTACACCCACAAAAAGCTAATTCTAATTTTGGATCATTAGGGATTTTAAAATGAATTAATACATAGCTAGAGGATGAGATACCGGACCTTAAATCTCCTCGCTACAGCAACTTTTCAAGCGCTGCGTCCAACGATTTCACGGTGGTGGCCATGTACAATGTACTATTGGCCAAACCTGATCTCTTGCTTTCATGGTTGGCCAAGGCACTAAGGTAAGGACCCCACATGACTGCACCCCCTAACGACTCATAGAAGCCATGAAGGTGGAAACGAAACATAATAGCGATCAACTAAGAAGGCATAACTCTCATGTCTGTTGTCCGATCGGGCCATCTTTTTTTTTTAGAAAGCTTACAACAAGGCCTACACCCACAAAAGCTAAATTCTAATTTTGGACCATTAGGTATTTTAAATTAATTAAATACATAGCTTGAGATGAGATACCGGACCTTAAATCTCCTCGCCACAGCACTTTTCAGCGCTGCGTCCAACGATTTCACGTGGTGGCCATGGTACAATGTACTATTGGCCAAACCTGATCTCCTTGCTTTCATGGTTGGCCAGGCACTAAGGTAGGCACCTCACATGACCACAACCCCTAACAACGTCCTGGAACCATGAACACGTAGGTGAAACACTGAGAGCAATCGAATAAAGAAGGCATAACTCTCAGTGTCTGTTGTCCGTCGGGGCCGTCTTTTTTTTCTAGAAAGCTTATGAGAAGGCCTACCACTATCAGAAAGCTAAAATCGAATTTTGGACCATTAGGGATTTTAAAAATGAATTAATACATATCTAGAAATGATATACCGGACCTTAAATCTCCTCGCCACAGCAACTTTTCAGCACTGCGTCCAAACGATTTCACGTTGGTGGCCATGTACAATGTACCATTGGCCAAACCTGATCTCTTGCTTTCATGGTTGGCCAAGGCACTAAGGTAGGCACCCACATGACCTGCACCCCCTAACGACTCATAGAACCATGACACAGTAGCTGAAACATGAGAGCAATCGACTAAAGAAGGCATAACTCTCATGTCTTTGTCCGAGGTCGGGGCCAGTCTTTTTTTTAGAAAGCTTCAACAAGGCCTACACCCACAAAAAGCTAAATCTAATTTTGGATCATTAGGGATTTTAAAATGATTAAATACATAGCTAGAGATGAGATACCGGACCTTAAATCTCCTCGCTAACAGCAACTTTTCAGCGCTGCGTCAACGATTTCACGGTGGTGGCCATGTACAATGTACTACTGGACAAACCTGATCTCTTGCTTTCATGGTTGGCCAAGGCACTAAGGTAGGCACCCCACATGACTGCGCCCCCTAACGACTCATAGAACCATGAACACGTAGTGAAACATGAGAGCGATCAACTAAAGGAGTATAACTCTCATGTCTGTTGTTCGATCGGGGCCATCTTTTTTTTTTAGAAAGCTTACAACAAGGCCTACACCCACAAAAAGCTAAATTCTAATTTTGGACCATCAGGGATTTTAAAATCAATTAAATACATGAGCTAGAGATGAGATACCGGACCTTAAATCTCCTCGCCACAGCAACTTTCAGCGCTGCGTCCAACGATTTCACGGTGGTGGCCATGTACAATGTACTATGGCCAAACCTGATCTCTTGCTTTCATGGTTGGCCAAGGCACTAAGGTAGGCCCCCACATGACTGCGCCCCCTAACGACTCATAGAACCATGACACGTAGTGAAACATGAGAGCGATCAACTAAAGGAGGTAGAACTCTCATGTCTGTTGTCCGAGTCGGGGCCCATCCTTTTTTTTAGAAAGCTTACCAACAAGGCCTACACCCACAAAAAGCTAAATTCTAATTTGGATCATTAGGGATTTTAAAATGAATTAAATACATAGCCTAGGATGAGATACCGGACCTTAAATCTCCTCGCTACAGCAACTTTTCAGCGCTGCGTCCAACGATTTCACGGTGGTGGCCATGTACAATGTACTATTGGCCAAACCTGATCTCTTGCTTTCATGGTTGGCCAAGGCACTAAGGTAGGCACCCACATGACTGCACCCCCTAACGACTCATGGAACCATTAGGTGAAACATAAGAGCGATCAACTAAAGAAGGCATAACTCTCATGTCTGTTGTCCGATCGGGGCCATCTTTTTTTTTAGAAAGCTTACAACAAGGCCTACACCCACAAAAAGCTAAATTCTAATTTTGGACCATTAGGTATTTTAAAATTATTAATACATAGCTAGAGATGAGATACCGGACCTTAAATCTCCTCGCCACAGCAACTTTTCAGCGCTGCGTCCAACGATTTCACGGTGGTGGCCATGTACAATGTACTATTGGCCAAACCTGATCTCTTGCTTTCATGGTTGGCCAAGGCACTAAGGTAGGCACCTCACATGACCACAACCCCTAACAACTCATGGAACCATGAACACGTAGGTGAAACATGAGAGCAATCGAATAAAGAAGGCATAACTCTCATGTCTGTTGTCCGATCGGGGCCGTCTTTTTTTTTCTAGAAAGCTTATGAGAAGGCCTACACTATCAGAAAGCTAAAATCGAATTTTGGACCATTAGGGATTTTAAAATGAATTAAATACATATCTAGAATGATATACCGGACCTTAAATCTCCTCGCCACAGCAACTTTTCAGCACTGCGTCCAACGATTTCACGTTGGTGGCCATGTACAATGTACCATTGGCCAAACCTGATCTCTTGCTTTCATGGTTGGCCAAGGCACTAAGGTAGGCACCCCACATGACTGCACCCCCTAACGACTCATAGAACCATGAACACGTAGCTGAAACATGAGAGCAATCGACTAAAGAAGGCATAACTCTCATGTCTGTTGTCCGATCGGGGCCATCTTTTTTTTAGAAAGCTTACAACAGGCCTACACCCACAAAAAGCTAAATTCTAATTTTGGATCATTAGGGATTTTAAAATGAATTAAATACATAGCTAGAGATGAGATACCGGACCTTAAATCTCCTCGCTACAGCAACTTTTCAGCGCTGCGTCCAACGATTTCACGGTGGTGGCCATGTACAATGTACTACTGGACAAACCTGATCTCTTGCTTTCATGGTTGGCCAAGGCACTAAGGTAGGCACCCCACATGACTGCGCCCCCTAACGACTCATAGAACCATGAACACGTAGGTGAAACATGAGAGCGATCAACTAAAGGAGGTATAACTCTCATGTCTGTTGTCGATCGGGGCCATCTTTTTTTTTAGAAAGCTTACAACAAGGCCTACACCCACAAAAAGCTAAATTCTAATTTTGGACCATCAGGGATTTTAAAATCAATTAAATACATAGCTAGAGATGAGATACCGGACCTTAAATCTCCTCGCCACAGCAACTTTTCAGCGCTGCGTCCAACGATTTCACGGTGGTGGCCATCTACAATGTACTATTGGCCAAACCTAGATCTCTTGCTTTCACTGGTTGGCCAAGGCACTAAGGTAGGCACCCCACATGACTGCACCCCCTAACGACTCATAGAACCATGAACACGTAGGTGAAACATGAGAGCGATCAACTAAAGAAGGCATAACTCTCATGTCTGTTGTCCGATCGGGGCCGTCTTTTTTTTCTAGAAAGCTTATGAGAAGGGCCTACACCCTCAGAAAGCTAAATCCATATTTGGACCATTAGGGATTTGAAAATGAATTAAATACATATCTAGAGATGATATACCGGACCTTAAATCTCCTCGCCACAGCAACTTTTCAGCGCTGCGTCCAACGATTTCACGGTGGTGGCCATGTACAATGTACTATTGGCCAAACCTGATCTCTTGCTTTCATGGTTGGCCAAGGCACTAAGGTAGGCACCCCACATGACTGCGCCCCCTAACGACTCATAGAACCATGAACACGTAGGTGAAACATGAGAGCGATCAACTAAAGGAGGTATAACTCTCATGTCTGTTGTCCGATCGGGCTATCTTTTTTTTTAGAAAGCTTACAACAAGGCCTACACCCACAAAAAGCTAAATTCTAATTTTGGAGCATTAGGGATCTTAAAATGAATTAAATACATAGCTAGAGATGAGATACCGGACCTTAAATCTCCTCGCCACAGCAACTTTTCAGCGCTGCGTCCAACGATTTCACGGTGGTGGCCATGTACAATGTACTATTGGACAAACCTGATCTCTTGCTTTCATGGTTGGCCAAGGCACTAAGGTAGGCACCCCACATGACTGCACCCCCTAACGACTCATGGAACCATTAGGTGAAACATAAGAGCGATCAACTAAAGAAGGCATAACTCTCATGTCTGTTGTCCGATCGGGGCCATCTTTTTTTTTTAGAAAGCTTACAACAAGGCCTACACCCACAAAAAGCTAAATTCTAATTTGGACCATTAGGTATTTTAAAATTAATTAAATACATAGCTAGAGATGAGATACCGGACCTTAAATCTCCTCGCCACAGCAACTTTTCAGCGCTGCGTCCAACGATTTCACGGTGGTGGCCATGTACAATGTACTATTGGCCAAACCTGATCTCTTGCTTTCATGGTTGGCCAAGGCACTAAGGTAGGCACCTCACATGACCACAACCCCTAACAACTCATGGAACCATGAACACGTAGGTGAAACATGAGAGCAATCGAATAAAGAAGGCATAACTCTCATGTCTGTTGTCCGATCGGGGCCGTCTTTTTTTTTCTAGAAAGCTTATGAGAAGGCCTACACCATCAGAAAGCTAAAATCGAATTTTGGACCATTAGGGATTTTAAAATGAATTAAATACATATCTAGAAATGATATACCGGACCTTAAATCTCCTCGCCACAGCAACTTTTCAGCACTGCGTCCAACGATTTCACGTTGGTGGCCATGTACAATGTACCATTGGCCAAACCTGATCTCTTGCTTTCATGGTTGGCCAAGGCACTAAGGTAGGCACCCCACATGACCGCACCCCCTAACGACTCATAGAACCATGAACACGTAGCTGAAACATGAGAGCAATCGACTAAAGAAGGCATAACTCTCATGTCTGTTGTCCGATCGGGGCCATCTTTTTTTTTAGAAAGCTTACAAGAAGGCCTACACCCACAAAAAGCTAAATTCTAATTTTGGATCATTAGGGATTTTAAAATGAATTAAATACATAGCTAGAGATGAGATACCGGACCTTAAATCTCCTCGCTACAGCAACTTTTCAGCGCTGCGTCCAACGATTTCACGGTGGTGGCCATGTACAATGTACTATTGGCCAAACCTGATCTCTTGCTTTCATGGTTGGCCAAGGCACTAAGGTAGGCACCCCACATGACTGCGCCCCCTAACGACTCATAGAACCATGACCACGTAGGTGAAACATGAGAGCGATCAACTAAAGGAGGTATAACTCTCATGTCTGTTGTCCGATCGGGGCCATCTTTTTTTTAGAAAGCTTACAACAAGGCCTACACCCACAAAAAGCTAAATTCTAATTTTGGAGCATTAGGGATCTTAAAATGAATTAAATACATAGCTAGAGATGAGATACCGGACCTTAAATCTCCTCGCCACAGCAACTTTTCAGCGCTGCGTCCAACGATTTCACGGTGGTGGCCATGTACAATGTACTATTGGCCAAACCTGATCTCTTGCATTCATGGTTGGCCAAGGCACTAAGGTAGGCACCCCACATGACTGCACCCCCTAACGACTCATGGAACCATTAGGTGAAACATAGAGCGATCAACTAAAGAAGGCATAACTCTCATGTTGTTGTCCGATCGGGGCCATCTTTTTTTTTTAGAAAGCTTACAACAAGGCCTACACCCACAAAAAGCTAAATTCTAATTTTGGACCATTAGGTATTTTAAAATTAATTAAATACATAGCTAGAGATGAGATACCGGACCTTAAATCTCCTCGCCACAGCAACTTTTCAGCGCTGCGTCCAACGATTTCACGGTGGTAGCCATGTACAATGTACTATTGGACAAACCTGATCTCTTGCTTTCATGGTTGGCCAAGGCACTAAGGTAGGCACCCCACATGACTGCACCCCCTAACGACTCATGGAACCATTAGGTGAAACATAAGAGCGATCAACTAAAGAAGGCATAACTCTCATGTCTGTTGTCCGATCGGGGCCATCTTTTTTTTGGAAAGCTTACAACAAGGCCTACACCCACAAAAATCTAAATTCTAATTTTGGACCATTAAGGATTTTAAAATGAATTAAATACATAGCTAGAGATGAGATACCGGACCTTAAATCTCCTCGCCACAGCAACTTTTCAGCGCTGCGTCCAACGATTTCACGGTGGTGGCCTTGTACAATGTACTATTGGCCCAACCTGATCTCTTGCTTTCATGGTTGGCCAAGGCACTAAGGTAGGCACCCCACATGACTGCACCCCCTAACGACTCATGGAACCATGAACACGTAGGTGAAACATGAGAGCGATCAACTAAAGAAGGCATAACTCCCATGTCTGTTGTCCGATCGGGGCCATTTTTTTTAGAAAGCTTACAACAAGGCCTACACCCAAAAAAAGCTAAATTCTAATTTTGGAGCATTAGGGATTTTAAAATGAATTAGATACATAGCTAGAGATGAGATACCGGACCTTAAATCTCCTCGCTACAGCAACTTTTCAGCGCTGCGTCCAACGATTTCACGGTGGTGGCCATGTACAATGTACTATTGGCCAAACCTGATCTCTTGCTTTCATGGTTGGACAAGGCACTAAGGTAGGCACCCCACATGACTGCACCCCCTAACGACTCATGGAACCATTAGGTGAAACATAAGAGCGATCAACTAAAGAAGGCATAACTCTCATGTCTGTTGTCCGATCGGGGCCATCTTTTTTTTTAGAAAGCTTACAACAAGGCCTACACCCACAAAAAGCTAAAGTCTAATTTGGAGCACTAGGTATTTTAAAATTAATTAAATACATAGCTAGAGATGAGATACCGGACCTTAAATCTCCTCGCCACAGCAACTTTTCAGCGCTGCGTCCAACGATTTCACGGTGGTGGCCATGTACAATGTACTATTGGCCAAACCTGATCTCTTGCTTTCATGGTTGGCCAAGGCACTAAGGTAGGCACCCCACATGACTGCGCCCCCTAACGACTCATAGAACCATGAACACGTAGGTGAAACATGAGAGCAATAGACTAAAGAAGGCATAACTCTCATGTCTGTTGTCCGATCGGGGCCATCTTTTTTTTTAGAAAGCTTACAACAAGGCCTACACCCACAAAAAGTTAAATTATAATTTTGGATCCTTAGGGATTTGAAAATGAATTAAATACATAGCTAGAGATGAGATACCGGACCTTAAATCTCCTCGCCACAGCAACTTTTCAGCGCTGCGTCCAACGATTTCACGGTGGTGGCCATGTACAATGTACTATTGGCCAAACCTGATCTCTTGCTTTCATGGTTGGCCAAGGCACTATGGTAGGCACCCCACATGACTGCGCCCCCTAACGACTCATGGAACCATGAACACGTAGGTGAAACATGAGAGCGATCAACTAAAGGAGGTATAACTCTCATGTCTGTTGTCCGATCGGGGCCATCTTTTTTTTTATAAAGCTTACAACAAGGCCTACACCCACAAAAAGCTAAATTCTAATTTTGGACCATTAGGGATCTTAAAATGAATTAAATACATAGCTAGAGATGAGATACCGGACCTTAAATCTCCTCGCCACAGCAACTTTTCAGCGCTGCGTCCAACGATTTCACGGTGGTGGCCATGTACAATGTACTATTGGCCAAACCTGATCTCTTGCTTTCATGGTTGGCCAAGGCACTAAGGTAGGCACCCCACATGACTGCGCCCCCTAACGACTCATAGAACCATGAACACGTAGGTGAAACATGAGAGCAATAGACTAAAGAAGGCATAACTCTCATGTCTGTTGTCCGATCGGGGCCATCTTTTTTTTTAGAAAGCTTACAACAAGGCCTACACCCACAAAAAGTTAAATTATAATTTTGGATCCTTAGGGATTTGAAAATGAATTAAATACATAGCTAGAGATGAGATACCGGACCTTAAATCTCCTCGCCACAGCAACTTTTCAGCGCTGCGTCCAACGATTTCACGGTGGTGGCCATGTACAATGTACTATTGGCCAACCTGATCTCTTGCTTTCATGGTTGGCCAAGGCACTATGGTAGGCACCCCACATGACTGCGCCCCCTAACGACTCATAGAACCATGAACACGTAGGTGAAACATGAGAGCGATCAACTAAAGGAGGTATAACTCTCATGTCTGTTGTCCGATCGGGGCCATCTTTTTTTTAATAAAGCTTACAACAAGGCCTACACCCACAAAAAGCTAAATTCTAATTTTGGACCATTAGGGATCTTAAAATGAATTAAATACATAGCTAGAGATGAGATACCGGACCTTAAATCTCCTCGCCACAGCAACTTTTCAGCGCTGCGTCCAACGATTTCACGGTGGTGGCCATGTACAATGTACTATTGGCCAAACCTGATCTCTTGCTTTCATGGTTGGCCAAGGCACTATGGTAGGCACCCCACATGACTGCGCCCCCTAACGACTCATGGAACCATGAACACGTAGGTGAAACATGAGAGCGATCAACTAAAGGAGGTATAACTCTCATGTCTGTTGTCCGATCGGGGCCATCTTTTTTTTTATAAAGCTTACAACAAGGCCTACACCCACAAAAAGCTAAATTCTAATTTTGGACCATTAGGGATCTTAAAATGAATTAAATACATAGCTAGAGATGAGATACCGGACCTTAAATCTCCTCGCCACAGCAACTTTTCAGCGCTGCGTCCAACGATTTCACGGTGGTGGCCATGTACAATGTACTATTGGCCAAACCTGATCTCTTGCTTTCATGGTTGGCCAAGGCACTAAGGTAGGCACCCCACATGACTGCACGCCCTAATGACTCATGGAACCATGAACACGTAGGTGAAACATGAGAGCGATCAACTAAAGGAGGTATAACTCTCATGTCTGTTGTCCGATCGGGGCCATCTTTTTTTTTAGAAAGCTTACAACAAGGCCTACACCCACAAAAAGCTAAATTCTAATTTTGGACCATTAAGGATTTTAAAATGAATTAAATACATAGCTAGAGATGAGATACCAGACCTTAAATCTCCTCGCCACAGCAACTTTTCAGCGCTGCATCCAACGATTTCACGGTGGTGGCCTTGTACAATGTACTATTGGCCCAACCTGATCTCTTGTTTTCATGGTTGGCCAAGGCACTAAGGTAGGCACCCCACATGACTGCACCCCCTAACGACTCATGGAACCATGAACACGTAGGTGAAACATGAGAGCGATCAACTAAAGAAGGCATAACTCCCATGTCTGTTGTCCGATCGGGGCCATTTTTTTTAGAATGCTTACAACAAGGCCTACACCCACAAAAAGCTAAATTCTAATTTTGGAGCATTAGGGATTTTAAAATGAATTAAATACATAGCTAGAGATGAGATACCGGACCTTAAATCTCCTCGCTACAGCAACTTTTCAGCGCTGCGTCCAACGATTTCACGGTGGTGGCCATGTACAATGTACTACTGGCCAAACCTGATCTCTTGCTTTCATGGTTGGCCAAGGCACTAAGGTAGGCACCCCACATGACTGCACCCCCTAACGACTCATAGAACCATGAACACGTAGGTGAAACATGAGAGCGATCAACTAAAGGAGGTATAACTCTCATGTCTGTTGTCCGATCGGGGCCATCTTTTTTTTTTAGAAAGCTTACAACAAGGCCTACACCCACAAAAAGCTAAATTCTAATTTTGGACCATTAGGGATTTTAAAATCAATTAAATACATAGCTAGTGATGAGATACCGGACCTTAAATCTGCTCGCCACAGCAAGTTTTCAGCGCTGCGTCCAACAATTTCACGGTGGTGGCCATGTACAATGTACTATTGGCCAAACCTAATCTCTTGCTTTCATGGTTGACCAAGGCACTAAGGTAGGCACCCCACATGACTGCGCCCCCTAACGACTCATAGAACCATGAACACGTAGGTGAAACATGAGAGCGATCAACTAAAGAAGGCATCACTCTCATGTCTGTTGTCCGATCGGGGCCGTCTTTTTTTTTCTAGAAAGCTTATGAGAAGGCCTACACCCTCAGAAAGCTAAAATCGAATTTTGGACCATTAGGGATTTTAAAATGAATTAAATACATATCTAGAGATGATATACCGGACCTTAAATCTCCTCGCCACAGCAACTTTTCAGCGCTGCGTCCAACGATTTCACGGTGGTGGCCATGTACAATGTACTATTGGCCAAACCTGATCTCTTGCTTTCATGGTTGGCCAAGGCACTAAGGTAGGCACCCCACATGACTGCGCCCCCTAACGACTCATAGAACCATGAACACGTAGGTGAAACATGAGAGCGATCAACTAAAGGAGGTATAACTCTCATGTCTGTTGTCCGATCGGGGCCATCTTTTTTTTTAGAAAGTTTACAACAAGGCCTACACCCACAAAAAGCTAAATTATAATTTTGGAGCATTAGGGATCTTAAAATGAATTAAATACATAGCTAGAGATGAGATACCGGACCTTAAATCTCCTCGCCACAGCAACTTTTCAGCGCTGCGTCCAACGATTTCACGGTGGTGGCCTTGTACAATGTACTATTGGCCAAACCTGATCTCTTGCTTTCATGGTTGGCCAAGGCACTAAGGTAGGCACCCCACATGACTCCACCCCCTAACGACTCATGGAACCATTAGGTGAAACATAAGAGCGATCAACTAAAGAAGGCATAACTCTCATGTCTGTTGTCCAATCGGGGCCATCTTTTTTTTTTAGAAAGCTTACAACAAGGCCTACACCCACAAAAAGCTAAATTCTAATTTTGGACCATTAGGTATTTTAAAATTAATTAAATACATAGCTAGAGATGAGATACCGGACCTTAAATCTCCTCGCCACAGCAACTTTTTAGCGCTGCGTCCAACGATTTCACGGTGGTGGCCATGTACAATGTACTATTGGCCAAACCTGATCTCTTGCTTTCATGGTTGGCCAAGGCACTAAGGTAGGCACCCCACATGACTGCACCCCCTAACGACTCATGGAACCATGAACACGTAGGTGAAACATGAGAGCGATCAACTAAAGAAGGCATAACTCCCATGTCTGTTGTCCGATCGGGGCCATTTTTTTTAGAATGCTTACAACAAGGCCTACACCCACAAAAAGCTAAATTCTAATTTTGGAGCATTAGGGATTTTAAAATGAATTAAATACATAGCTAGAGATGAGATACCGGACCTTAAATCTCCTCGCTACAGCAACTTTTCAGCGCTGCGTCCAACGATTTCACGGTGGTGGCCATGTACAATGTACTATTGGCCAAACCTGATCTCTTGCTTTCATGGTTGGCCAAGGCACTATGGTAGGCACCCCACATGACTGCGCCCCCTAACGACTCATGGAACCATGAACACGTAGGTGAAACATGAGAGCGATCAACTAAAGGAGGTATAACTCTCATGTCTGTTGTCCGATCGGGGCCATCTTTTTTTTTATAAAGCTTACAACAAGGCCTACACCCACAAAAAGCTAAATTCTAATTTTGGACCATTAGGGATCTTAAAATGAATTAAATACATAGCTAGAGATGAGATACCGGACCTTAAATCTCCTCGCCACAGCAACTTTTCAGCGCTGCGTCCAACGATTTCACGGTGGTGGCCATGTACAATGTACTATTGGCCAAACCTGATCTCTTGCTTTCATGGTTGGCCAAGGCACTAAGGTAGGCACCCCACATGACTGCAGGCCCTAATGACTCATGGAACCATGAACACGTAGGTGAAACATGAGAGCGATCAACTAAAGGAGCTATAACTCTCATGTCTGTTGTCCGATCGGGGCCATCTTTTTTTTTGGAAAGCTTACAACAAGGCCTACACCCACAAAAATCTAAATTCTAATTTTGGACCATTAAGGATTTTAAAATGAATTAAATACATAGCTAGAGATGAGATACCGGACCTTAAATCTCCTCGCCACAGCAACTTTTCAGCGCTGCGTCCAACGATTTCACGGTGGTGGCCTTGTACAATGTACTATTGGCCCAACCTGATCTCTTGCTTTCATGGTTGGCCAAGGCACTAAGGTAGGCACCCCACATGACTGCACCCCCTAACGACTCATGGAACCATGAACACGTAGGTGAAACATGAGAGCGATCAACTAAAGAAGGCATAACTCCCATGTCTGTTGTCCGATCGGGGCCATTTTTTTTAGAAAGCTTACAACAAGGCCTACACCCAAAAAAAGCTAAATTCTAATTTTGGAGCATTAGGGATTTTAAAATGAATTAAATACATAGCTAGAGATGAGATACCGGACCTTAAATCTCCTCGCTACAGCAACTTTTCAGCGCTGCGTCCAACGATTTCACGGTGGTGGCCATGTACAATGTACTATTGGCCAAACCTGATCTCTTGCTTTCATGGTTGGACAAGGCACTAAGGTAGGCACCCCACATGACTGCACCCCCTAACGACTCATGGAACCATTAGGTGAAACATAAGAGCGATCAACTAAAGAAGGCATAACTCTCATGTCTGTTGTCCGATCGGGGCCATCTTTTTTTTTAGAAAGCTTACAACAAGGCCTACACCCACAAAAAGCTAAATTCTAATTTTGGAGCACTAGGTATTTTATAATTAATTAAATACATAGCTAGAGATGAGATACCGGACCTTAAATCTCCTCGCCACAGCAACTTTTCAGCGCTGCGTCCAACGATTTCACGGTGGTGGCCATGTACAATGTACTATTGGCCAAACCTGATCTCTTGCTTTCATGGTTGGCCAAGGCACTAAGGTAGGCACCCCACATGACTGCGCCCCCTAACGACTCATAGAACCATGAACACGTAGGTGAAACATGAGAGCAATAGACTAAAGAAGGCATAACTCTCATGTCTGTTGTCCGATCGGGGCCATCTTTTTTTTTAGAAAGCTTACAACAAGGCCTACACCCACAAAAAGTTAAATTATAATTTTGGATCCTTAGGGATTTGAAAATGAATTAAATACATAGCTAGAGATGAGATACCGGACCTTAAATCTCCTCGCCACAGCAACTTTTCAGCGCTGCGTCCAACGATTTCACGGTGGTGGCCATGTACAATGTACTATTGGCCAAACCTGATCTCTTGCTTTCGTGGTTGGCCAAGGCACTATGGTAGGCACCCCACATGACTGCGCCCCCTAACGACTCATAGAACCATGAACACGTAGGTGAAACATGAGAGCGATCAACTAAAGGAGGTATAACTCTCATGTCTGTTGTCCGATCGGGGCCATCTTTTTTTTAATAAAGCTTACAACAAGGCCTACACCCACAAAAAGCTAAATTCTAATTTTGGACCATTAGGGATCTTAAAATGAATTAAATACATAGCTAGAGATGAGATACCGGACCTTAAATCTCCTCGCCACAGCAACTTTTCAGCGCTGCGTCCAACGATTTCACGGTGGTGGCCATGTACAATGTACTATTGGCCAAACCCGATCTCTTGCTTTCATGGTTGGCCAAGGCACTATGGTAGGCACCCCACATGACTGCGCCCCCTAACGACTCATGGAACCATGAACACGTAGGTGAAACATGAGAGCGATCAACTAAAGGAGGTATAACTCTCATGTCTGTTGTCCGATCGGGGCCATCTTTTTTTTTATAAAGCTTACAACAAGGCCTACACCCACAAAAAGCTAAATTCTAATTTTGGACCATTAGGGATCTTAAAATGAATTAAATACATAGCTAGAGATGAGATACCGGACCTTAAATCTCCTCGCCACAGCAACTTTTCAGCGCTGCGTCCAACGATTTCACGGTGGTGGCCATGTACAATGTACTATTGGCCAAACCTGATCTCTTGCTTTCATGGTTGGCCAAGGCACTAAGGTAGGCACCCCACATGACTGCACGCCCTAATGACTCATGGAACCATGAACACGTAGGTGAAACATGAGAGCGATCAACTAAAGGAGGTATAACTCTCATGTCTGTTGTCCGATCGGGGCCATCTTTTTTTTAGAAAGCTTACAACAAGGCCTACACCCACAAAAAGCTAAATTCTAATTTTGGACCATTAAGGATTTTAAAATGAATTAAATACATAGCTAGAGATGAGATACCAGACCTTAAATCTCCTCGCCACAGCAACTTTTCAGCGCTGCGTCCAACGATTTCACGGTGGTGGCCTTGTACAATGTACTATTGGCCCAACCTGATCTCTTGTTTTCATGGTTGGCCAAGGCACTAAGGTAGGCACCCCACATGACTGCACCCCCTAACGACTCATGGAACCATGAACACGTAGGTGAAACATGAGAGCGATCAACTAAAGAAGGCATAACTCCCATGTCTGTTGTCCGATCGGGGCCATTTTTTTTTAGAATGCTTACAACAAGGCCTACACCCACAAAAAGCTAAATTCTAATTTTGGAGCATTAGGGATTTTAAAATGAATTAAATACATAGCTAGAGATGAGATACCGGACCTTAAATCTCCTCGCTACAGCAACTTTTCAGCGCTGCGTCCAACGATTTCACGGTGGTGGCCATGTACAATGTACTACTGGCCAAACCTGATCTCTTGCTTTCATGGTTGGCCAAGGCACTAAGGTAGGCACCCCACATGACTGCACCCCCTAACGACTCATAGAACCATGAACACGTAGGTGAAACATGAGAGCGATAAACTAAAGGAGGTATAACTCTCATGTCTGTTGTCCGATCGGGGCCATCTTTTTTTTTTAGAAAGCTTACAACAAGGCCTACACCCACAAAAAGCTAAATTCTAATTTTGGACCATTAGGGATTTTAAAATCAATTAAATACATAGCTAGTGATGAGATACCGGACCTTAAATCTGCTCGCCACAGCAAGTTTTCAGCGTTGCGTCCAACAATTTCACGGTGGTGGCCATGTACAATGTACTATTGGCCAACCTAATCTCTTGCTTTCATGGTTGACCAAGGCACTAAGGTAGGCACCCCACATGACTGCGCCCCCTAACGACTCATAGAACCATGAACACGTAGGTGAAACATGAGAGCGATCAACTAAAGGAGGTATAACTCTCATGTCTGTTGTCCGATCGGGGCCATCTTTTTTTTTAGAAAGTTTACAACAAGGCCTACACCCACAAAAAGCTAAATTATAATTTTGGAGCATTAGGGATCTTAAAATGAATTAAATACATAGCTAGAGATGAGATACCGGACCTTAAATCTCCTCGCCACAGCAACTTTTCAGCGCTGCGTCCAACGATTTCACGGTGGTGGCCTTGTACAATGTACTATTGGCCAAACCTGATCTCTTGCTTTCATGGTTGGCCAAGGCACTAAGGTAGGCACCCCACATGACTCCACCCCCTAACGACTCATGGAACCATTAGGTGAAACATAAGAGCGATCAACTAAAGAAGGCATAACTCTCATGTCTGTTGTCCGAATCGGGGCCATCTTTTTTTTTAGAAAGCTTACAACAAGGCCTACACCCACAAAAAGCTAAATTCTAATTTTGGACCATTAGGTATTTAAAATTAATTAAATACATAGCTAGAGATGAGATACCGGACCTTAAATCTCCTCGCCACAGCAACTTTTCAGCGCTGCGTCCAACGATTTCACGGTGGTGGCCATGTACAATGTACTATTGGCCAAACCTGATCTCTTGCTTTCATGGTTGGCCAAGGCACTAAGGTAGGCACCCCACATGACTGCACCCCCTAACGACTCATGGAACCATGAACACGTAGGTGAAACATGAGAGCGATCAACTAAAGAAGGCATAACTCTCATGTCTGTTGTCCGATCGGGGCCATCTTTTTTTTTAGAATGCTTACAACAAGGCCTACACCCACAAAAAGCTAAATTCTAATTTTGGAGCATTAGGGATTTTAAAATGAATTAAATACATAGCTAGAGATGAGATACCGGACCTTAAATCTCCTCGCCACAGCAACTTTTCAGCGCTGCGTCCAACGATTTCACGGTGGTGGCCATGTACAATGTACTATTGGCCAAACCTGATCTCTTGCTTTCATGGTTGGCCAAGGCACTAAGGTAGGCACCCCACATGACTGCACCCCCTAACGACTCATAGAACCATGAACACGTAGGTGAAACATGAGAGCGATCAACTAAAGGAGGTATAACTCTCATGTCTGTTGTCCGATCGGGGCCATCTTTTTTTTTTAGAAAGCTTACAACAAGGCCTACACCCACAAAAAGCTAAATTCTAATTTTGGACCATTAGGGATTTTAAAATGAATTAAATACATAGCTAGAGATGAGATACCGGACCTTAAATCTCCTCGCCACAGCAACTTTTCAGCGCTGCGTCCAACGATTTCACGGTGGTGGCCATGTACAATGTACTATTGGCCAAACCTGATCTCTTGCT
The DNA here is from genome assembly GCA_032690845.1 of Eleusine coracana subsp. coracana. NCBI lineage: Eukaryota > Viridiplantae > Streptophyta > Magnoliopsida > Poales > Poaceae > Eleusine > Eleusine coracana. The sequence goes on from MU847539.1 coordinate 18,281, forward strand.
TTCATGGTTGGCCAAGGCACTAAGGTAGGCACCGCACATGACTGCACCCCCTAACGACTCATAGAACCATGAACACGTAGGTGAAACATGAGAGCGATCAACTAAAGAAGGCATAACTCTCATGTCTGTTGTCCGATCGGGGCCGTCTTTTTTTTTCTAGAAAGCTTATGAGAAGGCCTACACCCTCAGAAAGCTAAATCGAATTTTGGACCATTAGGGATTTTAAAATGAATTAAATACATATCTAGAGATGATATACCGGACCTTAAATCTCCTCGCCACAGCAACTTTTCAGCGCTGCGTCCAACGATTTCACGGTGGTGGCCATGTACAATGTACTATTGGCCAAACCTGATCTCTTGCTTTCATGGTTGGCCAAGGCACTAAGGTAGGCACCCCACATGACTGCGCCCCCTAACGACTCATAGAACCATGAACACGTAGGTGAAACATGAGAGCGATCAACTAAAGAAGGTATAACTCTCATGTCTGTTGTCCGATCGGGGCCATCTTTTTTTTTAGAAAGCTTACAACAAGGCCTACACCCACAAAAAGCTAAATTATAATTTTGGAGCATTAGGGATCTTAAAATGAATTAAATACATAGCTAGAGATGAGATACCGGACCTTAAATCTCCTCGCCACAGCAACTTTTCAGCGCTGCGTCCAACGATTTCACGGTGGTGGCCTTGTACAATGTACTATTGGCCAAACCTGATCTCTTGCTTTCATGGTTGGCCAAGGCACTAAGGTAGGCACCCCACATGACTGCACCCCCTAACGACTCATGGAACCATGAACACGTAGGTGAAACATGAAGAGCGATCAACTAAAGAAGGCATAACTCTCATGTCTGTTGTCCGATCGGGGCCATCTTTTTTTTTTAGAAAGCTTACAACAAGGCCTACACCCACAAAAAGCTAAATTCTAATTTTGGACCATTAGGTATTTTAAAATGAATTAAATACATAGCTAGAGATGAGATACCGGACCTTAAATCTCCTCGCCACAGCAACTTTTCAGCGCTGCGTCCAACGATTTCACGGTGGTGGCCATGTACAATGTACTATTGGCCAAACCTGATCTCTTGCTTTCATGGTTGGCCAAGGCACTAAGGTAGGCACCCCACATGACTGCGCCCCCTAACGACTCATAGAACCATGAACACGTAGGTGAAACATGAGAGCGATCAACTAAAGAAGGCATAACTCTCATGTCTGTTGTCCGATCGGGGCCATCTTTTTTTTTAGAAAGCTTACAACAAGGCCTACACCCACAAAAAGCTAAATTCTAATTTTGGACCATTAGGGATTTTAAAATGAATTAAATACATAGCTAGAGATGAGATACCGGACCTTAAATCTCCTCGCCACAGCAACTTTTCAGCGCTGCGTCCAACGATTTCACGGTGGTGGCCATGTACAATGTACTATTGGCCAAACCTGATCTCTTGCTTTCATGGTTGGCCAAGGCACTAAGGTAGGCACCCCACATGACTGCCCCCCTAACGACTCATGGAACCATGAACACGTAGGTGAAACATGAGAGCGATCAACTAAAGAAGGCATAACTCTCATGTCTGTTGTCCGATCGGGGCCATCTTTTTTTTTAGAAAGCTTACAACAAGGCCTACACCCACAAAAGCTAAATTCTAATTTTGGACCATTAGGGATTTAAAATGAATTAAATACATAGCTAGAGATGAGATACCGGACCTTAAATCTCCTCGCCACAGCAACTTTTCAGCGCTGCGTCCAACGATTTCACGGTGGTGGCCATGTACAATGTACTATTGGCCAAACCTGATCTCTTGCTTTCATGGTTGGCCAAGGCACTAAGGTAGGCACCCCACATGACTGCACGCCCCTAACGACTCATAGGAACCATGAACACGTAGGTGAAACATGAGAGCGATCAACTAAAGGAGGTATAACTCTCATGTCTGTTGTCCGATCGGGGCCATCTTTTTTTTTAGAAAGCTTACAACAAGGCCTACACCCACAAAAAGCTAAATTCTAATTTTGGACCATTAGGGATTTTAAAATGAATTAAATACATAGCTAGAGATGAGATACCGGACCTTAAATCTCCTCGCCACAGCAACTTTTCAGCGCTGCGTCCAACGATTTCACGGTGGTGGCCATGTACAATGTACTATTGGCCAAACCTGATCTCTTGCTTTCATGGTTGGCCAAGGCACTAAGGTAGGCACCCCACATGACTGCACCCCCTAACGACTCATAGGAACCATGAACAAGTAGGTGAAACATGAGAGCGATCAACTAAAGAAGGCATAACTCCCATGTCTGTTGTCCGATCGGGGCCATTTTTTTTAGAAAGCTTACAACAAGGCCTACACCCACAAAAAGCTAAATTCTAATTTTGGACCATTAGGTATTTTAAAATGAATTAAATACATAGCTAGAGATGAGATACCGGACCTTAAATCTCCTCGCCACAGCAACTTTTCAGCGCTGCGTCCAACGATTTCACGGTGGTGGCCATGTACAATGTACTATTGGCCAAACCTGATCTCTTGCTTTCATGGTTGGCCAAGGCACTAAGGTAGGCACCCCACATGACTGCACCCCCTAACGACTCATAGAACCATGAACACGTAGGTGAAACATGAGAGCGATCAACTAAAGGAGGCATAACTCTCATGTCTGTTGTCCGATCGGGGCCATCTTTTTTTTTAGAAAGCTTACAACAAGGCCTACACCCACAAAAGCTAAATTCTAATTTTGGACCATTAGGGATTTAAAATGAATTAAATACATAGCTAGAGATGAGATACCGGACCTTAAATCTCCTCGCCACAGCAACTTTTCAGCGCTGCGTCCAACGATTTCACGGTGGTGGCCATTGTACAATGTACTATTGGCCAAACCTGATCTCTTGCTTTCATGGTTGGCCAAGGCACTAAGGTAGGCACCCCACATGACTGCACCCCCTAACGACTCATGGAACCATGAACACGTAGGTGAAACATAGAGCGATCAACTAAAGAAGGCATAACTCTCATGTCTGTTGTCCGATCGGGGCCATCTTTTTTTTTAGAAAGCTTACAACAAGGCCTACACCCACAAAAAGCTAAATTCTAATTTTGGACCATTAGGTATTTTAAAATTAATTAAATACATAGCTAGAGATGAGATACCGGACCTTAAATCTCCTCGCCACAGCAACTTTTCAGCGCTGCGTCCAACGATTTCACGGTGGTGGCCATGTACAATGTACTATTGGCCAAACCTGATCTCTTGCTTTCATGGTTGGCCAAGGCACTAAGGTAGGCACCCCACATGACTGCACCCCCTAACGACTCATAGAACCATGAACACGTAGGTGAAACATGAGAGCAATCGAACTAAAGAAGGCATAACTCTCATGTCTGTTGTCCGATCGGGGCCATCTTTTTTTTTAGAAAGCTTACAACAAGGCCTACACCCACAAAAGCTAAATTATAATTTTGGATCCTTAGGGATTTTAAAATGAATTAAATACATAGCTAGAGATGAGATACCGGACCTTAATCTCCTCGCCACAGCAACTTTTCAGCGCTGCGTCCAACGATTTCACGGTGGTGGCCATGTACAATGTACTATTGGCCAAACCTGATCTCTTGCTTTCATGGTTGGCCAAGGCACTAAGGTAGGCACCCCACATGACTGCGCCCCCTAACGACTCATAGAACCATGAACACGTAGGTGAAACATGAGAGCGATCAACTAAAGGAGGTATAACTCTCATGTCTGTTGTCCGATCGGGGCCATCTTTTTTTTTAGAAAGCTTACAACAAGGCCTACACCCACAAAAGCTAAATTCTAATTTTGGACCATTAGGGATCTTAAAATGAATTAAATACATAGCTAGAGATGAGATACCGGACCTTAAATCTCCTCGCCACAGCAACTTTTCAGCGCTGCGTCCAACGATTTCACGGTGGTGGCCATGTACAATGTACTATTGGCCAAACCTGATCTCTTGCTTTCATGGTTGGCCAAGGCACTAAGGTAGGCACCCCACATGACTGCACGCCCCTAACGACTCATGGAACCATGAACACGTAGGTGAAACATGAGAGCGATCAACTAAAGAGGTATAACTCTCATGTCTGTTGTCCGATCGGGGCCATCTTTTTTTTTTAGAAAGCTTACAACAAGGCCTACACCCACAAAAAGCTAAATTCTAATTTTGGACCATTAGGGATTTTAAAATGAATTAAATACATAGCTAGAGATGAGATACCGGACCTTAAATCTCCTCGCCACAGCAACTTTTCAGCGCTGCGTCCAACGATTTCACGGTGGTGGCCATGTACAATGTACTATTGGCCAAACCTGATCTCTTGCTTTCATGGTTGGCCAAGGCACTAAGGTAGGCACCCCACATGACTGCACCCCCTAACGACTCATAGGAACCATGAACACGTAGGTGAAACATGAGAGCGATCAACTAAAGAAGGCATAACTCTCATGTCTGTTGTCCGATCGGGGCCATCTTTTTTTTAGAAAGCTTACAACAAGGCCTACACCCACAAAAGCTAAATTCTAATTTTGGACCATTAGGGATTTTAAAATGAATTAAATACATAGCTAGAGATGAGATACCGGACCTTAAATCTCCTCGCCACAGCAACTTTTCAGCGCTGCGTCCAACGATTTCACGGTGGTGGCCATGTACAATGTACTATTGGCCAAACCTGATCTCTTGCTTTCATGGTTGGCCAAGGCACTAAGGTAGGCACCCCACATGACTGCACCCCCTAACGACTCATAGAACCATGAACACGTAGGTGAAACATGAGAGCGATCAACTAAAGAAGGCATAACTCTCATGTCTGTTGTCCGATCGGGGCCATCTTTTTTTTAGAAAGCTTACAACAAGGCCTACACCCACAAAAAGCTAAATTCTAATTTTGGACCATTAGGGATTTTAAAATGAATTAAATACATAGCTAGAGATGAGATACCGGACCTTAAATCTCCTCGCCACAGCAACTTTTCAGCGCTGCGTCCAACGATTTCACGGTGGTGGCCATGTACAATGTACTATTGGCCAAACCTGATCTCTTGCTTTCATGGTTGGCCAAGGCACTAAGGTAGGCACCCCACATGACTGCACCCCCTAACGACTCATAGAACCATGAACACGTAGGTGAAACATGAGAGCGATCAACTAAAGAAGGCATAACTCTCATGTCTGTTGTCCGATCGGGGCCATCTTTTTTTTTAGAAAGCTTACAACAAGGCCTACACCCACAAAAAGCTAAATTCTAATTTTGGACCATTAGGTATTTTAAAATGAATTAAATACATAGCTAGAGATGAGATACCGGACCTTAAATCTCCTCGCCACAGCAACTTTTCAGCGCTGCGTCCAACGATTTCACGGTGGTGGCCATGTACAATGTACTATTGGCCAAACCTGATCTCTTGCTTTCATGGTTGGCCAAGGCACTAAGGTAGGCACCCCACATGACTGCACCCCCTAACGACTCATAGAACCATGAACACGTAGGTGAAACATGAGAGCGATCAACTAAAGAAGGCATAACTCTCATGTCTGTTGTCCGATCGGGGCCATCTTTTTTTTTAGAAAGCTTACAACAAGGCCTACACCCACAAAAAGCTAAATTCTAATTTTGGACCATTAGGGATTTTAAAATAATTAAATACATAGCTAGAGATGAGATACCGGACCTTAAATCTCCTCGCCACAGCAACTTTTCAGCGCTGCGTCCAACGATTTCACGGTGGTGGCCATGTACAATGTACTATTGGCCAAACCTGATCTCTTGCTTTCATGGTTGGCCAAGGCACTAAGGTAGGCACCCCACATGACTGCACCCCCTAACGACTCATAGAACCATGAACACGTAGGTGAAACATGAGAGCGATCAACTAAAGAAGGCATAACTCTCATGTCTGTTGTCCGATCGGGGCCATCTTTTTTTTTTAGAAAGCTTACAACAAGGCCTACACCCACAAAAAGCTAAATTCTAATTTTGGACCATTAGGGATTTTAAAATTAATTAAATACATAGCTAGAGATGAGATACCGGACCTTAAATCTCCTCGCCACAGCAACTTTTCAGCGCTGCGTCCAACGATTTCACGGTGGTGGCCATGTACAATGTACTATTGGCCAAACCTGATCTCTTGCTTTCATGGTTGGCCAAGGCACTAAGGTAGGCACCCCACATGACTGCACCCCTAACGACTCATAGAACCATGAACACGTAGGTGAAACATGAGAGCGATCAACTAAAGAAGGCATAACTCTCATGTCTGTTGTCCGATCGGGGCCATCTTTTTTTTTTAGAAAGCTTACAACAAGGCCTACACCCACAAAAAGCTAAATTCTAATTTTGGACCATTAGGTATTTTAAAATGAATTAAATACATAGCTAGAGATGAGATACCGGACCTTAAATCTCCTCGCCACAGCAACTTTTCAGCGCTGCGTCCAACGATTTCACGGTGGTGGCCATGTACAATGTACTATTGGCCAAACCTGATCTCTTGCTTTCATGGTTGGCCAAGGCACTAAGGTAGGCACCCCACATGACTGCACCCCCTAACGACTCATAGAACCATGAACACGTAGGTGAAACATGAGAGCGATCAACTAAAGAAGGCATAACTCTCATGTCTGTTGTCCGATCGGGGCCATCTTTTTTTTTAGAAAGCTTACAACAAGGCCTACACCCACAAAAAGCTAAATTCTAATTTTGGACCATTAGGTATTTTAAAATTAATTAAATACATAGCTAGAGATGAGATACCGGACCTTAAATCTCCTCGCCACAGCAACTTTTCAGCGCTGCGTCCAACGATTTCACGGTGGTGGCCATGTACAATGTACTATTGGCCAAACCTGATCTCTTGCTTTCATGGTTGGCCAAGGCACTAAGGTAGGCACCCCACATGACTGCACCCCCTAACGACTCATAGAACCATGAACACGTAGGTGAAACATGAGAGCGATCAACTAAAGAAGGCATAACTCTCATGTCTGTTGTCCGATCGGGGCCATCTTTTTTTTTAGAAAGCTTACAACAAGGCCTACACCCACAAAAAGCTAAATTCTAATTTTGGACCATTAGGTATTTAAAATTAATTAAATACATAGCTAGAGATGAGATACCGGACCTTAAATCTCCTCGCCACAGCAACTTTTCAGCGCTGCGTCCAACGATTTCACGGTGGTGGCCATGTACAATGTACTATTGGCCAAACCTGATCTCTTGCTTTCATGGTTGGCCAAGGCACTAAGGTAGGCACCCCACATGACTGCACCCCTAACGACTCATAGAACCATGAACACGTAGGTGAAACATGAGAGCGATCAACTAAAGAAGGCATAACTCTCATGTCTGTTGTCCGATCGGGGCCATCTTTTTTTTTAGAAAGCTTACAACAAGGCCTACACCCACAAAAAGCTAAATTCTAATTTTGGACCATTAGGGATTTTAAAATTAATTAAATACATAGCTAGAGATGAGATACCGGACCTTAAATCTCCTCGCCACAGCAACTTTTCAGCGCTGCGTCCAACGATTTCACGGTGGTGGCCATGTACAATGTACTATTGGCCAAACCTGATCTCTTGCTTTCATGGTTGGCCAAGGCACTAAGGTAGGCACCCCACATGACTGCACCCCCTAACGACTCATAGAACCATGAACACGTAGGTGAAACATGAGAGCGATCAACTAAAGAAGGCATAACTCTCATGTCTGTTGTCCGATCGGGGCCATCTTTTTTTTTAGAAAGCTTACAACAAGGCCTACACCCACAAAAAGCTAAATTCTAATTTTGGACCATTAGGTATTTTAAAATTAATTAAATACATAGCTAGAGATGAGATACCGGACCTTAAATCTCCTCGCCACAGCAACTTTTCAGCGCTGCGTCCAACGATTTCACGGTGGTGGCCATGTACAATGTACTATTGGCCAAACCTGATCTCTTGCTTTCATGGTTGGCCAAGGCACTAAGGTAGGCACCCCACATGACTGCACCCCCTAACGACTCATAGAACCATGAACACGTAGGTGAAACATGAGAGCGATCAACTAAAGAAGGCATAACTCTCATGTCTGTTGTCCGATCGGGGCCATCTTTTTTTTAGAAAGCTTACAACAAGGCCTACACCCACAAAAGCTAAATTCTAATTTTGGACCATTAGGTATTTTAAAATAATTAAATACATAGCTAGAGATGAGATACCGGACCTTAAATCTCCTCGCCACAGCAACTTTTCAGCGCTGCGTCCAACGATTTCACGGTGGTGGCCATGTACAATGTACTATTGGCCAAACCTGATCTCTTGCTTTCATGGTTGGCCAAGGCACTAAGGTAGGCACCCCACATGACTGCACCCCCTAACGACTCATAGAACCATGAACACGTAGGTGAAACATGAGAGCGATCAACTAAAGAAGGCATAACTCTCATGTCTGTTGTCCGATCGGGGCCATCTTTTTTTTTAGAAAGCTTACAACAAGGCCTACACCCACAAAAAGCTAAATTCTAATTTTGGACCATTAGGTATTTTAAAATTAATTAAATACATAGCTAGAGATGAGATACCGGACCTTAAATCTCCTCGCCACAGCAACTTTTCAGCGCTGCGTCCAACGATTTCACGGTGGTGGCCATGTACAATGTACTATTGGCCAAACCTGATCTCTTGCTTTCATGGTTGGCCAAGGCACTAAGGTAGGCACCCCACATGACTGCACCCCTAACGACTCATAGAACCATGAACACGTAGGTGAAACATGAGAGCGATCAACTAAAGAAGGCATAACTCTCATGTCTGTTGTCCGATCGGGGCCATCTTTTTTTTTAGAAAGCTTACAACAAGGCCTACACCCACAAAAAGCTAAATTCTAATTTTGGACCATTAGGTATTTTAAAATTAATTAAATACATAGCTAGAGATGAGATACCGGACCTTAAATCTCCTCGCCACAGCAACTTTTCAGCGCTGCGTCCAACGATTTCACGGTGGTGGCCATGTACAATGTACTATTGGCCAAACCTGATCTCTTGCTTTCATGGTTGGCCAAGGCACTAAGGTAGGCACCCCACATGACTGCACCCCCTAACGACTCATAGAACCATGAACACGTAGGTGAAACATGAGAGCGATCAACTAAAGAAGGCATAACTCTCATGTCTGTTGTCCGATCGGGGCCATCTTTTTTTTTAGAAAGCTTACAACAAGGCCTACACCCACAAAAGCTAAATTCTAATTTTGGACCATTAGGTATTTTAAAATAATTAAATACATAGCTAGAGATGAGATACCGGACCTTAAATCTCCTCGCCACAGCAACTTTTCAGCGCTGCGTCCAACGATTTCACGGTGGTGGCCATGTACAATGTACTATTGGCCAAACCTGATCTCTTGCTTTCATGGTTGGCCAAGGCACTAAGGTAGGCACCCCACATGACTGCACCCCCTAACGACTCATAGAACCATGAACACGTAGGTGAAACATGAGAGCGATCAACTAAAGAAGGCATAACTCTCATGTCTGTTGTCCGATCGGGGCCATCTTTTTTTTTTAGAAAGCTTACAACAAGGCCTACACCCACAAAAAGCTAAATTCTAATTTTGGACCATTAGGGATTTTAAAATAATTAAATACATAGCTAGAGATGAGATACCGGACCTTAAATCTCCTCGCCACAGCAACTTTTCAGCGCTGCGTCCAACGATTTCACGGTGGTGGCCATGTACAATGTACTATTGGCCAAACCTGATCTCTTGCTTTCATGGTTGGCCAAGGCACTAAGGTAGGCACCCCACATGACTGCACCCCCTAACGACTCATAGAACCATGAACACGTAGGTGAAACATGAGAGCGATCAACTAAAGAAGGCATAACTCTCATGTCTGTTGTCCGATCGGGGCCATCTTTTTTTTTAGAAAGCTTACAACAAGGCCTACACCCACAAAAAGCTAAATTCTAATTTTGGACCATTAGGTATTTTAAAATAATTAAATACATAGCTAGAGATGAGATACCGGACCTTAAATCTCCTCGCCACAGCAACTTTTCAGCGCTGCGTCCAACGATTTCACGGTGGTGGCCATGTACAATGTACTATTGGCCAAACCTGATCTCTTGCTTTCATGGTTGGCCAAGGCACTAAGGTAGGCACCCCACATGACTGCACCCCCTAACGACTCATAGAACCATGAACACGTAGGTGAAACATGAGAGCGATCAACTAAAGAAGGCATAACTCTCATGTCTGTTGTCCGATCGGGGCCATCTTTTTTTTAGAAAGCTTACAACAAGGCCTACACCCACAAAAAGCTAAATTCTAATTTTGGACCATTAGGGATTTTAAAATAATTAAATACATAGCTAGAGATGAGATACCGGACCTTAAATCTCCTCGCCACAGCAACTTTTCAGCGCTGCGTCCAACGATTTCACGGTGGTGGCCATGTACAATGTACTATTGGCCAAACCTGATCTCTTGCTTTCATGGTTGGCCAAGGCACTAAGGTAGGCACCCCACATGACTGCACCCCCTAACGACTCATAGAACCATGAACACGTAGGTGAAACATGAGAGCGATCAACTAAAGAAGGCATAACTCTCATGTCTGTTGTCCGATCGGGGCCATCTTTTTTTTTAGAAAGCTTACAACAAGGCCTACACCCACAAAAAGCTAAATTCTAATTTTGGACCATTAGGTATTTTAAAATTAATTAAATACATAGCTAGAGATGAGATACCGGACCTTAAATCTCCTCGCCACAGCAACTTTTCAGCGCTGCGTCCAACGATTTCACGGTGGTGGCCATGTACAATGTACTATTGGCCAAACCTGATCTCTTGCTTTCATGGTTGGCCAAGGCACTAAGGTAGGCACCCCACATGACTGCACCCCCTAACGACTCATAGAACCATGAACACGTAGGTGAAACATGAGAGCGATCAACTAAAGAAGGCATAACTCTCATGTCTGTTGTCCGATCGGGGCCATCTTTTTTTTTAGAAAGCTTACAACAAGGCCTACACCCACAAAAAGCTAAATTCTAATTTTGGACCATTAGGTATTTTAAAATTAATTAAATACATAGCTAGAGATGAGATACCGGACCTTAAATCTCCTCGCCACAGCAACTTTTCAGCGCTGCGTCCAACGATTTCACGGTGGTGGCCATGTACAATGTACTATTGGCCAAACCTGATCTCTTGCTTTCATGGTTGGCCAAGGCACTAAGGTAGGCACCCCACATGACTGCACCCCCTAACGACTCATAGAACCATGAACACGTAGGTGAAACATGAGAGCGATCAACTAAAGAAGGCATAACTCTCATGTCTGTTGTCCGATCGGGGCCATCTTTTTTTTTAGAAAGCTTACAACAAGGCCTACACCCACAAAAAGCTAAATTCTAATTTTGGACCATTAGGTATTTTAAAATTAATTAAATACATAGCTAGAGATGAGATACCGGACCTTAAATCTCCTCGCCACAGCAACTTTTCAGCGCTGCGTCCAACGATTTCACGGTGGTGGCCATGTACAATGTACTATTGGCCAAACCTGATCTCTTGCTTTCATGGTTGGCCAAGGCACTAAGGTAGGCACCCCACATGACTGCACCCCCTAACGACTCATAGAACCATGAACACGTAGGTGAAACATGAGAGCGATCAACTAAAGAAGGCATAACTCTCATGTCTGTTGTCCGATCGGGGCCATCTTTTTTTTTAGAAAGCTTACAACAAGGCCTACACCCACAAAAAGCTAAATTCTAATTTTGGACCATTAGGTATTTTAAAATAATTAAATACATAGCTAGAGATGAGATACCGGACCTTAAATCTCCTCGCCACAGCAACTTTTCAGCGCTGCGTCCAACGATTTCACGGTGGTGGCCATGTACAATGTACTATTGGCCAAACCTGATCTCTTGCTTTCATGGTTGGCCAAGGCACTAAGGTAGGCACCCCACATGACTGCACCCCCTAACGACTCATAGAACCATGAACACGTAGGTGAAACATGAGAGCGATCAACTAAAGAAGGCATAACTCTCATGTCTGTTGTCCGATCGGGGCCATCTTTTTTTTTAGAAAGCTTACAACAAGGCCTACACCCACAAAAAGCTAAATTCTAATTTTGGACCATTAGGTATTTTAAAATTAATTAAATACATAGCTAGAGATGAGATACCGGACCTTAAATCTCCTCGCCACAGCAACTTTTCAGCGCTGCGTCCAACGATTTCACGGTGGTGGCCATGTACAATGTACTATTGGCCAAACCTGATCTCTTGCTTTCATGGTTGGCCAAGGCACTAAGGTAGGCACCCCACATGACTGCACCCCCTAACGACTCATAGAACCATGAACACGTAGGTGAAACATGAGAGCGATCAACTAAAGAAGGCATAACTCTCATGTCTGTTGTCCGATCGGGGCCATCTTTTTTTTTAGAAAGCTTACAACAAGGCCTACACCCACAAAAAGCTAAATTCTAATTTTGGACCATTAGGTATTTTAAAATTAATTAAATACATAGCTAGAGATGAGATACCGGACCTTAAATCTCCTCGCCACAGCAACTTTTCAGCGCTGCGTCCAACGATTTCACGGTGGTGGCCATGTACAATGTACTATTGGCCAAACCTGATCTCTTGCTTTCATGGTTGGCCAAGGCACTAAGGTAGGCACCCCACATGACTGCACCCCCTAACGACTCATAGAACCATGAACACGTAGGTGAAACATGAGAGCGATCAACTAAAGAAGGCATAACTCTCATGTCTGTTGTCCGATCGGGGCCATCTTTTTTTTTAGAAAGCTTACAACAAGGCCTACACCCACAAAAAGCTAAATTCTAATTTTGGACCATTAGGTATTTTAAAATTAATTAAATACATAGCTAGAGATGAGATACCGGACCTTAAATCTCCTCGCCACAGCAACTTTTCAGCGCTGCGTCCAACGATTTCACGGTGGTGGCCATGTACAATGTACTATTGGCCAAACCTGATCTCTTGCTTTCATGGTTGGCCAAGGCACTAAGGTAGGCACCCCACATGACTGCACCCCCTAACGACTCATAGAACCATGAACACGTAGGTGAAACATGAGAGCGATCAACTAAAGAAGGCATAACTCTCATGTCTGTTGTCCGATCGGGGCCATCTTTTTTTTTAGAAAGCTTACAACAAGGCCTACACCCACAAAAAGCTAAATTCTAATTTTGGACCATTAGGTATTTTAAAATTAATTAAATACATAGCTAGAGATGAGATACCGGACCTTAAATCTCCTCGCCACAGCAACTTTTCAGCGCTGCGTCCAACGATTTCACGGTGGTGGCCATGTACAATGTACTATTGGCCAAACCTGATCTCTTGCTTTCATGGTTGGCCAAGGCACTAAGGTAGGCACCCCACATGACTGCACCCCCTAACGACTCATAGAACCATGAACACGTAGGTGAAACATGAGAGCGATCAACTAAAGAAGGCATAACTCTCATGTCTGTTGTCCGATCGGGGCCATCTTTTTTTTTAGAAAGCTTACAACAAGGCCTACACCCACAAAAAGCTAAATTCTAATTTTGGACCATTAGGGATTTTAAAATAATTAAATACATAGCTAGAGATGAGATACCGGACCTTAAATCTCCTCGCCACAGCAACTTTTCAGCGCTGCGTCCAACGATTTCACGGTGGTGGCCATGTACAATGTACTATTGGCCAAACCTGATCTCTTGCTTTCATGGTTGGCCAAGGCACTAAGGTAGGCACCCCACATGACTGCACCCCCTAACGACTCATAGAACCATGAACACGTAGGTGAAACATGAGAGCGATCAACTAAAGAAGGCATAACTCTCATGTCTGTTGTCCGATCGGGGCCATCTTTTTTTTTAGAAAGCTTACAACAAGGCCTACACCCACAAAAAGCTAAATTCTAATTTTGGACCATTAGGTATTTTAAAATTAATTAAATACATAGCTAGAGATGAGATACCGGACCTTAAATCTCCTCGCCACAGCAACTTTTCAGCGCTGCGTCCAACGATTTCACGGTGGTGGCCATGTACAATGTACTATTGGCCAAACCTGATCTCTTGCTTTCATGGTTGGCCAAGGCACTAAGGTAGGCACCCCACATGACTGCACCCCCTAACGACTCATAGAACCATGAACACGTAGGTGAAACATGAGAGCGATCAACTAAAGAAGGCATAACTCTCATGTCTGTTGTCCGATCGGGGCCATCTTTTTTTTTTAGAAAGCTTACAACAAGGCCTACACCCACAAAAAGCTAAATTCTAATTTTGGACCATTAGGGATTTTAAAATAATTAAATACATAGCTAGAGATGAGATACCGGACCTTAAATCTCCTCGCCACAGCAACTTTTCAGCGCTGCGTCCAACGATTTCACGGTGGTGGCCATGTACAATGTACTATTGGCCAAACCTGATCTCTTGCTTTCATGGTTGGCCAAGGCACTAAGGTAGGCACCCCACATGACTGCACCCCCTAACGACTCATAGAACCATGAACACGTAGGTGAAACATGAGAGCGATCAACTAAAGAAGGCATAACTCTCATGTCTGTTGTCCGATCGGGGCCATCTTTTTTTTTAGAAAGCTTACAACAAGGCCTACACCCACAAAAAGCTAAATTCTAATTTTGGACCATTAGGTATTTTAAAATAATTAAATACATAGCTAGAGATGAGATACCGGACCTTAAATCTCCTCGCCACAGCAACTTTTCAGCGCTGCGTCCAACGATTTCACGGTGGTGGCCATGTACAATGTACTATTGGCCAAACCTGATCTCTTGCTTTCATGGTTGGCCAAGGCACTAAGGTAGGCACCCCACATGACTGCACCCCCTAACGACTCATAGAACCATGAACACGTAGGTGAAACATGAGAGCGATCAACTAAAGAAGGCATAACTCTCATGTCTGTTGTCCGATCGGGGCCATCTTTTTTTTTAGAAAGCTTACAACAAGGCCTACACCCACAAAAAGCTAAATTCTAATTTTGGACCATTAGGTATTTTAAAATTAATTAAATACATAGCTAGAGATGAGATACCGGACCTTAAATCTCCTCGCCACAGCAACTTTTCAGCGCTGCGTCCAACGATTTCACGGTGGTGGCCATGTACAATGTACTATTGGCCAAACCTGATCTCTTGCTTTCATGGTTGGCCAAGGCACTAAGGTAGGCACCCCACATGACTGCACCCCCTAACGACTCATAGAACCATGAACACGTAGGTGAAACATGAGAGCGATCAACTAAAGAAGGCATAACTCTCATGTCTGTTGTCCGATCGGGGCCATCTTTTTTTTTTAGAAAGCTTACAACAAGGCCTACACCCACAAAAAGCTAAATTCTAATTTTGGACCATTAGGTATTTTAAAATTAATTAAATACATAGCTAGAGATGAGATACCGGACCTTAAATCTCCTCGCCACAGCAACTTTTCAGCGCTGCGTCCAACGATTTCACGGTGGTGGCCATGTACAATGTACTATTGGCCAAACCTGATCTCTTGCTTTCATGGTTGGCCAAGGCACTAAGGTAGGCACCCCACATGACTGCACCCCCTAACGACTCATAGAACCATGAACACGTAGGTGAAACATGAGAGCGATCAACTAAAGAAGGCATAACTCTCATGTCTGTTGTCCGATCGGGGCCATCTTTTTTTTTAGAAAGCTTACAACAAGGCCTACACCCACAAAAAGCTAAATTCTAATTTTGGACCATTAGGTATTTTAAAATAATTAAATACATAGCTAGAGATGAGATACCGGACCTTAAATCTCCTCGCCACAGCAACTTTTCAGCGCTGCGTCCAACGATTTCACGGTGGTGGCCATGTACAATGTACTATTGGCCAAACCTGATCTCTTGCTTTCATGGTTGGCCAAGGCACTAAGGTAGGCACCCCACATGACTGCACCCCCTAACGACTCATAGAACCATGAACACGTAGGTGAAACATGAGAGCGATCAACTAAAGAAGGCATAACTCTCATGTCTGTTGTCCGATCGGGGCCATCTTTTTTTTTAGAAAGCTTACAACAAGGCCTACACCCACAAAAAGCTAAATTCTAATTTTGGACCATTAGGTATTTTAAAATAATTAAATACATAGCTAGAGATGAGATACCGGACCTTAAATCTCCTCGCCACAGCAACTTTTCAGCGCTGCGTCCAACGATTTCACGGTGGTGGCCATGTACAATGTACTATTGGCCAAACCTGATCTCTTGCTTTCATGGTTGGCCAAGGCACTAAGGTAGGCACCCCACATGACTGCACCCCCTAACGACTCATAGAACCATGAACACGTAGGTGAAACATGAGAGCGATCAACTAAAGAAGGCATAACTCTCATGTCTGTTGTCCGATCGGGGCCATCTTTTTTTTTAGAAAGCTTACAACAAGGCCTACACCCACAAAAAGCTAAATTCTAATTTTGGACCATTAGGTATTTTAAAATAATTAAATACATAGCTAGAGATGAGATACCGGACCTTAAATCTCCTCGCCACAGCAACTTTTCAGCGCTGCGTCCAACGATTTCACGGTGGTGGCCATGTACAATGTACTATTGGCCAAACCTGATCTCTTGCTTTCATGGTTGGCCAAGGCACTAAGGTAGGCACCCCACATGACTGCACCCCCTAACGACTCATAGAACCATGAACACGTAGGTGAAACATGAGAGCGATCAACTAAAGAAGGCATAACTCTCATGTCTGTTGTCCGATCGGGCCATCTTTTTTTTTAGAAAGCTTACAACAAGGCCTACACCCACAAAAAGCTAAATTCTAATTTTGGACCATTAGGTATTTTAAAATAATTAAATACATAGCTAGAGATGAGATACCGGACCTTAAATCTCCTCGCCACAGCAACTTTTCAGCGCTGCGTCCAACGATTTCACGGTGGTGGCCATGTACAATGTACTATTGGCCAAACCTGATCTCTTGCTTTCATGGTTGGCCAAGGCACTAAGGTAGGCACCCCACATGACTGCACCCCCTAACGACTCATAGAACCATGAACACGTAGGTGAAACATGAGAGCGATCAACTAAAGAAGGCATAACTCTCATGTCTGTTGTCCGATCGGGGCCATCTTTTTTTTTAGAAAGCTTACAACAAGGCCTACACCCACAAAAAGCTAAATTCTAATTTTGGACCATTAGGTATTTTAAAATAATTAAATACATAGCTAGAGATGAGATACCGGACCTTAAATCTCCTCGCCACAGCAACTTTTCAGCGCTGCGTCCAACGATTTCACGGTGGTGGCCATGTACAATGTACTATTGGCCAAACCTGATCTCTTGCTTTCATGGTTGGCCAAGGCACTAAGGTAGGCACCCCACATGACTGCACCCCCTAACGACTCATAGAACCATGAACACGTAGGTGAAACATGAGAGCGATCAACTAAAGAAGGCATAACTCTCATGTCTGTTGTCCGATCGGGGCCATCTTTTTTTTTAGAAAGCTTACAACAAGGCCTACACCCACAAAAAGCTAAATTCTAATTTTGGACCATTAGGTATTTTAAAATTAATTAAATACATAGCTAGAGATGAGATACCGGACCTTAAATCTCCTCGCCACAGCAACTTTTCAGCGCTGCGTCCAACGATTTCACGGTGGTGGCCATGTACAATGTACTATTGGCCAAACCTGATCTCTTGCTTTCATGGTTGGCCAAGGCACTAAGGTAGGCACCCCACATGACTGCACCCCCTAACGACTCATAGAACCATGAACACGTAGGTGAAACATGAGAGCGATCAACTAAAGAAGGCATAACTCTCATGTCTGTTGTCCGATCGGGGCCATCTTTTTTTTTAGAAAGCTTACAACAAGGCCTACACCCACAAAAAGCTAAATTCTAATTTTGGACCATTAGGTATTTTAAAATAATTAAATACATAGCTAGAGATGAGATACCGGACCTTAAATCTCCTCGCCACAGCAACTTTTCAGCGCTGCGTCCAACGATTTCACGGTGGTGGCCATGTACAATGTACTATTGGCCAAACCTGATCTCTTGCTTTCATGGTTGGCCAAGGCACTAAGGTAGGCACCCCACATGACTGCACCCCCTAACGACTCATAGAACCATGAACACGTAGGTGAAACATGAGAGCGATCAACTAAAGAAGGCATAACTCTCATGTCTGTTGTCCGATCGGGGCCATCTTTTTTTTTAGAAAGCTTACAACAAGGCCTACACCCACAAAAAGCTAAATTCTAATTTTGGACCATTAGGTATTTTAAAATAATTAAATACATAGCTAGAGATGAGATACCGGACCTTAAATCTCCTCGCCACAGCAACTTTTCAGCGCTGCGTCCAACGATTTCACGGTGGTGGCCATGTACAATGTACTATTGGCCAAACCTGATCTCTTGCTTTCATGGTTGGCCAAGGCACTAAGGTAGGCACCCCACATGACTGCACCCCCTAACGACTCATAGAACCATGAACACGTAGGTGAAACATGAGAGCGATCAACTAAAGAAGGCATAACTCTCATGTCTGTTGTCCGATCGGGGCCATCTTTTTTTTTAGAAAGCTTACAACAAGGCCTACACCCACAAAAAGCTAAATTCTAATTTTGGACCATTAGGGATTTTAAAATAATTAAATACATAGCTAGAGATGAGATACCGGACCTTAAATCTCCTCGCCACAGCAACTTTTCAGCGCTGCGTCCAACGATTTCACGGTGGTGGCCATGTACAATGTACTATTGGCCAAACCTGATCTCTTGCTTTCATGGTTGGCCAAGGCACTAAGGTAGGCACCCCACATGACTGCACCCCCTAACGACTCATAGAACCATGAACACGTAGGTGAAACATGAGAGCGATCAACTAAAGAAGGCATAACTCTCATGTCTGTTGTCCGATCGGGGCCATCTTTTTTTTTAGAAAGCTTACAACAAGGCCTACACCCACAAAAAGCTAAATTCTAATTTTGGACCATTAGGTATTTTAAAATTAATTAAATACATAGCTAGAGATGAGATACCGGACCTTAAATCTCCTCGCCACAGCAACTTTTCAGCGCTGCGTCCAACGATTTCACGGTGGTGGCCATGTACAATGTACTATTGGCCAAACCTGATCTCTTGCTTTCATGGTTGGCCAAGGCACTAAGGTAGGCACCCCACATGACTGCACCCCCTAACGACTCATAGAACCATGAACACGTAGGTGAAACATGAGAGCGATCAACTAAAGAAGGCATAACTCTCATGTCTGTTGTCCGATCGGGGCCATCTTTTTTTTTAGAAAGCTTACAACAAGGCCTACACCCACAAAAAGCTAAATTCTAATTTTGGACCATTAGGTATTTTAAAATTAATTAAATACATAGCTAGAGATGAGATACCGGACCTTAAATCTCCTCGCCACAGCAACTTTTCAGCGCTGCGTCCAACGATTTCACGGTGGTGGCCATGTACAATGTACTATTGGCCAAACCTGATCTCTTGCTTTCATGGTTGGCCAAGGCACTAAGGTAGGCACCCCACATGACTGCACCCCCTAACGACTCATAGAACCATGAACACGTAGGTGAAACATGAGAGCGATCAACTAAAGAAGGCATAACTCTCATGTCTGTTGTCCGATCGGGGCCATCTTTTTTTTTAGAAAGCTTACAACAAGGCCTACACCCACAAAAAGCTAAATTCTAATTTTGGACCATTAGGTATTTTAAAATAATTAAATACATAGCTAGAGATGAGATACCGGACCTTAAATCTCCTCGCCACAGCAACTTTTCAGCGCTGCGTCCAACGATTTCACGGTGGTGGCCATGTACAATGTACTATTGGCCAAACCTGATCTCTTGCTTTCATGGTTGGCCAAGGCACTAAGGTAGGCACCCCACATGACTGCACCCCCTAACGACTCATAGAACCATGAACACGTAGGTGAAACATGAGAGCGATCAACTAAAGAAGGCATAACTCTCATGTCTGTTGTCCGATCGGGGCCATCTTTTTTTTTAGAAAGCTTACAACAAGGCCTACACCCACAAAAAGCTAAATTCTAATTTTGGACCATTAGGTATTTTAAAATTAATTAAATACATAGCTAGAGATGAGATACCGGACCTTAAATCTCCTCGCCACAGCAACTTTTCAGCGCTGCGTCCAACGATTTCACGGTGGTGGCCATGTACAATGTACTATTGGCCAAACCTGATCTCTTGCTTTCATGGTTGGCCAAGGCACTAAGGTAGGCACCCCACATGACTGCACCCCCTAACGACTCATAGAACCATGAACACGTAGGTGAAACATGAGAGCGATCAACTAAAGAAGGCATAACTCTCATGTCTGTTGTCCGATCGGGGCCATCTTTTTTTTTAGAAAGCTTACAACAAGGCCTACACCCACAAAAAGCTAAATTCTAATTTTGGACCATTAGGTATTTTAAAATAATTAAATACATAGCTAGAGATGAGATACCGGACCTTAAATCTCCTCGCCACAGCAACTTTTCAGCGCTGCGTCCAACGATTTCACGGTGGTGGCCATGTACAATGTACTATTGGCCAAACCTGATCTCTTGCTTTCATGGTTGGCCAAGGCACTAAGGTAGGCACCCCACATGACTGCACCCCCTAACGACTCATAGAACCATGAACACGTAGGTGAAACATGAGAGCGATCAACTAAAGAAGGCATAACTCTCATGTCTGTTGTCCGATCGGGGCCATCTTTTTTTTTAGAAAGCTTACAACAAGGCCTACACCCACAAAAAGCTAAATTCTAATTTTGGACCATTAGGTATTTTAAAATTAATTAAATACATAGCTAGAGATGAGATACCGGACCTTAAATCTCCTCGCCACAGCAACTTTTCAGCGCTGCGTCCAACGATTTCACGGTGGTGGCCATGTACAATGTACTATTGGCCAAACCTGATCTCTTGCTTTCATGGTTGGCCAAGGCACTAAGGTAGGCACCCCACATGACTGCACCCCCTAACGACTCATAGAACCATGAACACGTAGGTGAAACATGAGAGCGATCAACTAAAGAAGGCATAACTCTCATGTCTGTTGTCCGATCGGGGCCATCTTTTTTTTTAGAAAGCTTACAACAAGGCCTACACCCACAAAAAGCTAAATTCTAATTTTGGACCATTAGGTATTTTAAAATAATTAAATACATAGCTAGAGATGAGATACCGGACCTTAAATCTCCTCGCCACAGCAACTTTTCAGCGCTGCGTCCAACGATTTCACGGTGGTGGCCATGTACAATGTACTATTGGCCAAACCTGATCTCTTGCTTTCATGGTTGGCCAAGGCACTAAGGTAGGCACCCCACATGACTGCACCCCCTAACGACTCATAGAACCATGAACACGTAGGTGAAACATGAGAGCGATCAACTAAAGAAGGCATAACTCTCATGTCTGTTGTCCGATCGGGGCCATCTTTTTTTTTAGAAAGCTTACAACAAGGCCTACACCCACAAAAAGCTAAATTCTAATTTTGGACCATTAGGTATTTTAAAATTAATTAAATACATAGCTAGAGATGAGATACCGGACCTTAAATCTCCTCGCCACAGCAACTTTTCAGCGCTGCGTCCAACGATTTCACGGTGGTGGCCATGTACAATGTACTATTGGCCAAACCTGATCTCTTGCTTTCATGGTTGGCCAAGGCACTAAGGTAGGCACCCCACATGACTGCACCCCCTAACGACTCATAGAACCATGAACACGTAGGTGAAACATGAGAGCGATCAACTAAAGAAGGCATAACTCTCATGTCTGTTGTCCGATCGGGGCCATCTTTTTTTTTAGAAAGCTTACAACAAGGCCTACACCCACAAAAAGCTAAATTCTAATTTTGGACCATTAGGTATTTTAAAATAATTAAATACATAGCTAGAGATGAGATACCGGACCTTAAATCTCCTCGCCACAGCAACTTTTCAGCGCTGCGTCCAACGATTTCACGGTGGTGGCCATGTACAATGTACTATTGGCCAAACCTGATCTCTTGCTTTCATGGTTGGCCAAGGCACTAAGGTAGGCACCCCACATGACTGCACCCCCTAACGACTCATAGAACCATGAACACGTAGGTGAAACATGAGAGCGATCAACTAAAGAAGGCATAACTCTCATGTCTGTTGTCCGATCGGGGCCATCTTTTTTTTTAGAAAGCTTACAACAAGGCCTACACCCACAAAAAGCTAAATTCTAATTTTGGACCATTAGGTATTTTAAAATTAATTAAATACATAGCTAGAGATGAGATACCGGACCTTAAATCTCCTCGCCACAGCAACTTTTCAGCGCTGCGTCCAACGATTTCACGGTGGTGGCCATGTACAATGTACTATTGGCCA
The DNA here is from genome assembly GCA_032690845.1 of Eleusine coracana subsp. coracana. Lineage (NCBI taxonomy): Eukaryota > Viridiplantae > Streptophyta > Magnoliopsida > Poales > Poaceae > Eleusine > Eleusine coracana. The sequence continues at coordinate 40,740 of MU847539.1, forward strand.
AACCTGATCTCTTGCTTTCATGGTTGGCCAAGGCACTAAGGTAGGCACCCCACATGACTGCACCCCCTAACGACTCATAGAACCATGAACACGTAGGTGAAACATGAGAGCGATCAACTAAAGAAGGCATAACTCTCATGTCTGTTGTCCGATCGGGGCCATCTTTTTTTTTAGAAAGCTTACAACAAGGCCTACACCCACAAAAAGCTAAATTCTAATTTTGGACCATTAGGTATTTTAAAATAATTAAATACATAGCTAGAGATGAGATACCGGACCTTAAATCTCCTCGCCACAGCAACTTTTCAGCGCTGCGTCCAACGATTTCACGGTGGTGGCCATGTACAATGTACTATTGGCCAAACCTGATCTCTTGCTTTCATGGTTGGCCAAGGCACTAAGGTAGGCACCCCACATGACTGCACCCCCTAACGACTCATAGAACCATGAACACGTAGGTGAAACATGAGAGCGATCAACTAAAGAAGGCATAACTCTCATGTCTGTTGTCCGATCGGGGCCATCTTTTTTTTTAGAAAGCTTACAACAAGGCCTACACCCACAAAAAGCTAAATTCTAATTTTGGACCATTAGGTATTTTAAAATTAATTAAATACATAGCTAGAGATGAGATACCGGACCTTAAATCTCCTCGCCACAGCAACTTTTCAGCGCTGCGTCCAACGATTTCACGGTGGTGGCCATGTACAATGTACTATTGGCCAAACCTGATCTCTTGCTTTCATGGTTGGCCAAGGCACTAAGGTAGGCACCCCACATGACTGCACCCCCTAACGACTCATAGAACCATGAACACGTAGGTGAAACATGAGAGCGATCAACTAAAGAAGGCATAACTCTCATGTCTGTTGTCCGATCGGGGCCATCTTTTTTTTTAGAAAGCTTACAACAAGGCCTACACCCACAAAAAGCTAAATTCTAATTTTGGACCATTAGGTATTTTAAAATAATTAAATACATAGCTAGAGATGAGATACCGGACCTTAAATCTCCTCGCCACAGCAACTTTTCAGCGCTGCGTCCAACGATTTCACGGTGGTGGCCATGTACAATGTACTATTGGCCAAACCTGATCTCTTGCTTTCATGGTTGGCCAAGGCACTAAGGTAGGCACCCCACATGACTGCACCCCCTAACGACTCATAGAACCATGAACACGTAGGTGAAACATGAGAGCGATCAACTAAAGAAGGCATAACTCTCATGTCTGTTGTCCGATCGGGGCCATCTTTTTTTTTAGAAAGCTTACAACAAGGCCTACACCCACAAAAAGCTAAATTCTAATTTTGGACCATTAGGTATTTTAAAATTAATTAAATACATAGCTAGAGATGAGATACCGGACCTTAAATCTCCTCGCCACAGCAACTTTTCAGCGCTGCGTCCAACGATTTCACGGTGGTGGCCATGTACAATGTACTATTGGCCAAACCTGATCTCTTGCTTTCATGGTTGGCCAAGGCACTAAGGTAGGCACCCCACATGACTGCACCCCCTAACGACTCATAGAACCATGAACACGTAGGTGAAACATGAGAGCGATCAACTAAAGAAGGCATAACTCTCATGTCTGTTGTCCGATCGGGGCCATCTTTTTTTTTAGAAAGCTTACAACAAGGCCTACACCCACAAAAAGCTAAATTCTAATTTTGGACCATTAGGTATTTTAAAATAATTAAATACATAGCTAGAGATGAGATACCGGACCTTAAATCTCCTCGCCACAGCAACTTTTCAGCGCTGCGTCCAACGATTTCACGGTGGTGGCCATGTACAATGTACTATTGGCCAAACCTGATCTCTTGCTTTCATGGTTGGCCAAGGCACTAAGGTAGGCACCCCACATGACTGCACCCCCTAACGACTCATAGAACCATGAACACGTAGGTGAAACATGAGAGCGATCAACTAAAGAAGGCATAACTCTCATGTCTGTTGTCCGATCGGGGCCATCTTTTTTTTTAGAAAGCTTACAACAAGGCCTACACCCACAAAAAGCTAAATTCTAATTTTGGACCATTAGGTATTTTAAAATAATTAAATACATAGCTAGAGATGAGATACCGGACCTTAAATCTCCTCGCCACAGCAACTTTTCAGCGCTGCGTCCAACGATTTCACGGTGGTGGCCATGTACAATGTACTATTGGCCAAACCTGATCTCTTGCTTTCATGGTTGGCCAAGGCACTAAGGTAGGCACCCCACATGACTGCACCCCCTAACGACTCATAGAACCATGAACACGTAGGTGAAACATGAGAGCGATCAACTAAAGAAGGCATAACTCTCATGTCTGTTGTCCGATCGGGGCCATCTTTTTTTTTAGAAAGCTTACAACAAGGCCTACACCCACAAAAAGCTAAATTCTAATTTTGGACCATTAGGTATTTTAAAATAATTAAATACATAGCTAGAGATGAGATACCGGACCTTAAATCTCCTCGCCACAGCAACTTTTCAGCGCTGCGTCCAACGATTTCACGGTGGTGGCCATGTACAATGTACTATTGGCCAAACCTGATCTCTTGCTTTCATGGTTGGCCAAGGCACTAAGGTAGGCACCCCACATGACTGCACCCCCTAACGACTCATAGAACCATGAACACGTAGGTGAAACATGAGAGCGATCAACTAAAGAAGGCATAACTCTCATGTCTGTTGTCCGATCGGGGCCATCTTTTTTTTTAGAAAGCTTACAACAAGGCCTACACCCACAAAAAGCTAAATTCTAATTTTGGACCATTAGGTATTTTAAAATAATTAAATACATAGCTAGAGATGAGATACCGGACCTTAAATCTCCTCGCCACAGCAACTTTTCAGCGCTGCGTCCAACGATTTCACGGTGGTGGCCATGTACAATGTACTATTGGCCAAACCTGATCTCTTGCTTTCATGGTTGGCCAAGGCACTAAGGTAGGCACCCCACATGACTGCACCCCCTAACGACTCATAGAACCATGAACACGTAGGTGAAACATGAGAGCGATCAACTAAAGAAGGCATAACTCTCATGTCTGTTGTCCGATCGGGGCCATCTTTTTTTTTAGAAAGCTTACAACAAGGCCTACACCCACAAAAAGCTAAATTCTAATTTTGGACCATTAGGTATTTTAAAATAATTAAATACATAGCTAGAGATGAGATACCGGACCTTAAATCTCCTCGCCACAGCAACTTTTCAGCGCTGCGTCCAACGATTTCACGGTGGTGGCCATGTACAATGTACTATTGGCCAAACCTGATCTCTTGCTTTCATGGTTGGCCAAGGCACTAAGGTAGGCACCCCACATGACTGCACCCCCTAACGACTCATAGAACCATGAACACGTAGGTGAAACATGAGAGCGATCAACTAAAGAAGGCATAACTCTCATGTCTGTTGTCCGATCGGGGCCATCTTTTTTTTTTAGAAAGCTTACAACAAGGCCTACACCCACAAAAAGCTAAATTCTAATTTTGGACCATTAGGTATTTTAAAATTAATTAAATACATAGCTAGAGATGAGATACCGGACCTTAAATCTCCTCGCCACAGCAACTTTTCAGCGCTGCGTCCAACGATTTCACGGTGGTGGCCATGTACAATGTACTATTGGCCAAACCTGATCTCTTGCTTTCATGGTTGGCCAAGGCACTAAGGTAGGCACCCCACATGACTGCACCCCCTAACGACTCATAGAACCATGAACACGTAGGTGAAACATGAGAGCGATCAACTAAAGAAGGCATAACTCTCATGTCTGTTGTCCGATCGGGGCCATCTTTTTTTTTAGAAAGCTTACAACAAGGCCTACACCCACAAAAAGCTAAATTCTAATTTTGGACCATTAGGTATTTTAAAATAATTAAATACATAGCTAGAGATGAGATACCGGACCTTAAATCTCCTCGCCACAGCAACTTTTCAGCGCTGCGTCCAACGATTTCACGGTGGTGGCCATGTACAATGTACTATTGGCCAAACCTGATCTCTTGCTTTCATGGTTGGCCAAGGCACTAAGGTAGGCACCCCACATGACTGCACCCCCTAACGACTCATAGAACCATGAACACGTAGGTGAAACATGAGAGCGATCAACTAAAGAAGGCATAACTCTCATGTCTGTTGTCCGATCGGGGCCATCTTTTTTTTTTAGAAAGCTTACAACAAGGCCTACACCCACAAAAAGCTAAATTCTAATTTTGGACCATTAGGTATTTTAAAATAATTAAATACATAGCTAGAGATGAGATACCGGACCTTAAATCTCCTCGCCACAGCAACTTTTCAGCGCTGCGTCCAACGATTTCACGGTGGTGGCCATGTACAATGTACTATTGGCCAAACCTGATCTCTTGCTTTCATGGTTGGCCAAGGCACTAAGGTAGGCACCCCACATGACTGCACCCCCTAACGACTCATAGAACCATGAACACGTAGGTGAAACATGAGAGCGATCAACTAAAGAAGGCATAACTCTCATGTCTGTTGTCCGATCGGGGCCATCTTTTTTTTTAGAAAGCTTACAACAAGGCCTACACCCACAAAAAGCTAAATTCTAATTTTGGACCATTAGGTATTTTAAAATAATTAAATACATAGCTAGAGATGAGATACCGGACCTTAAATCTCCTCGCCACAGCAACTTTTCAGCGCTGCGTCCAACGATTTCACGGTGGTGGCCATGTACAATGTACTATTGGCCAAACCTGATCTCTTGCTTTCATGGTTGGCCAAGGCACTAAGGTAGGCACCCCACATGACTGCACCCCCTAACGACTCATAGAACCATGAACACGTAGGTGAAACATGAGAGCGATCAACTAAAGAAGGCATAACTCTCATGTCTGTTGTCCGATCGGGGCCATCTTTTTTTTTAGAAAGCTTACAACAAGGCCTACACCCACAAAAAGCTAAATTCTAATTTTGGACCATTAGGTATTTTAAAATTAATTAAATACATAGCTAGAGATGAGATACCGGACCTTAAATCTCCTCGCCACAGCAACTTTTCAGCGCTGCGTCCAACGATTTCACGGTGGTGGCCATGTACAATGTACTATTGGCCAAACCTGATCTCTTGCTTTCATGGTTGGCCAAGGCACTAAGGTAGGCACCCCACATGACTGCACCCCCTAACGACTCATAGAACCATGAACACGTAGGTGAAACATGAGAGCGATCAACTAAAGAAGGCATAACTCTCATGTCTGTTGTCCGATCGGGGCCATCTTTTTTTTTTAGAAAGCTTACAACAAGGCCTACACCCACAAAAAGCTAAATTCTAATTTTGGACCATTAGGTATTTTAAAATAATTAAATACATAGCTAGAGATGAGATACCGGACCTTAAATCTCCTCGCCACAGCAACTTTTCAGCGCTGCGTCCAACGATTTCACGGTGGTGGCCATGTACAATGTACTATTGGCCAAACCTGATCTCTTGCTTTCATGGTTGGCCAAGGCACTAAGGTAGGCACCCCACATGACTGCACCCCCTAACGACTCATAGAACCATGAACACGTAGGTGAAACATGAGAGCGATCAACTAAAGAAGGCATAACTCTCATGTCTGTTGTCCGATCGGGGCCATCTTTTTTTTTAGAAAGCTTACAACAAGGCCTACACCCACAAAAAGCTAAATTCTAATTTTGGACCATTAGGTATTTTAAAATAATTAAATACATAGCTAGAGATGAGATACCGGACCTTAAATCTCCTCGCCACAGCAACTTTTCAGCGCTGCGTCCAACGATTTCACGGTGGTGGCCATGTACAATGTACTATTGGCCAAACCTGATCTCTTGCTTTCATGGTTGGCCAAGGCACTAAGGTAGGCACCCCACATGACTGCACCCCCTAACGACTCATAGAACCATGAACACGTAGGTGAAACATGAGAGCGATCAACTAAAGAAGGCATAACTCTCATGTCTGTTGTCCGATCGGGGCCATCTTTTTTTTTAGAAAGCTTACAACAAGGCCTACACCCACAAAAAGCTAAATTCTAATTTTGGACCATTAGGTATTTTAAAATAATTAAATACATAGCTAGAGATGAGATACCGGACCTTAAATCTCCTCGCCACAGCAACTTTTCAGCGCTGCGTCCAACGATTTCACGGTGGTGGCCATGTACAATGTACTATTGGCCAAACCTGATCTCTTGCTTTCATGGTTGGCCAAGGCACTAAGGTAGGCACCCCACATGACTGCACCCCCTAACGACTCATAGAACCATGAACACGTAGGTGAAACATGAGAGCGATCAACTAAAGAAGGCATAACTCTCATGTCTGTTGTCCGATCGGGGCCATCTTTTTTTTTAGAAAGCTTACAACAAGGCCTACACCCACAAAAAGCTAAATTCTAATTTTGGACCATTAGGTATTTTAAAATTAATTAAATACATAGCTAGAGATGAGATACCGGACCTTAAATCTCCTCGCCACAGCAACTTTTCAGCGCTGCGTCCAACGATTTCACGGTGGTGGCCATGTACAATGTACTATTGGCCAAACCTGATCTCTTGCTTTCATGGTTGGCCAAGGCACTAAGGTAGGCACCCCACATGACTGCACCCCCTAACGACTCATAGAACCATGAACACGTAGGTGAAACATGAGAGCGATCAACTAAAGAAGGCATAACTCTCATGTCTGTTGTCCGATCGGGGCCATCTTTTTTTTTAGAAAGCTTACAACAAGGCCTACACCCACAAAAAGCTAAATTCTAATTTTGGACCATTAGGTATTTTAAAATTAATTAAATACATAGCTAGAGATGAGATACCGGACCTTAAATCTCCTCGCCACAGCAACTTTTCAGCGCTGCGTCCAACGATTTCACGGTGGTGGCCATGTACAATGTACTATTGGCCAAACCTGATCTCTTGCTTTCATGGTTGGCCAAGGCACTAAGGTAGGCACCCCACATGACTGCACCCCCTAACGACTCATAGAACCATGAACACGTAGGTGAAACATGAGAGCGATCAACTAAAGAAGGCATAACTCTCATGTCTGTTGTCCGATCGGGGCCATCTTTTTTTTTAGAAAGCTTACAACAAGGCCTACACCCACAAAAAGCTAAATTCTAATTTTGGACCATTAGGTATTTTAAAATTAATTAAATACATAGCTAGAGATGAGATACCGGACCTTAAATCTCCTCGCCACAGCAACTTTTCAGCGCTGCGTCCAACGATTTCACGGTGGTGGCCATGTACAATGTACTATTGGCCAAACCTGATCTCTTGCTTTCATGGTTGGCCAAGGCACTAAGGTAGGCACCCCACATGACTGCACCCCCTAACGACTCATAGAACCATGAACACGTAGGTGAAACATGAGAGCGATCAACTAAAGAAGGCATAACTCTCATGTCTGTTGTCCGATCGGGGCCATCTTTTTTTTTAGAAAGCTTACAACAAGGCCTACACCCACAAAAAGCTAAATTCTAATTTTGGACCATTAGGTATTTTAAAATAATTAAATACATAGCTAGAGATGAGATACCGGACCTTAAATCTCCTCGCCACAGCAACTTTTCAGCGCTGCGTCCAACGATTTCACGGTGGTGGCCATGTACAATGTACTATTGGCCAAACCTGATCTCTTGCTTTCATGGTTGGCCAAGGCACTAAGGTAGGCACCCCACATGACTGCACCCCCTAACGACTCATAGAACCATGAACACGTAGGTGAAACATGAGAGCGATCAACTAAAGAAGGCATAACTCTCATGTCTGTTGTCCGATCGGGGCCATCTTTTTTTTTAGAAAGCTTACAACAAGGCCTACACCCACAAAAAGCTAAATTCTAATTTTGGACCATTAGGTATTTTAAAATTAATTAAATACATAGCTAGAGATGAGATACCGGACCTTAAATCTCCTCGCCACAGCAACTTTTCAGCGCTGCGTCCAACGATTTCACGGTGGTGGCCATGTACAATGTACTATTGGCCAAACCTGATCTCTTGCTTTCATGGTTGGCCAAGGCACTAAGGTAGGCACCCCACATGACTGCACCCCCTAACGACTCATAGAACCATGAACACGTAGGTGAAACATGAGAGCGATCAACTAAAGAAGGCATAACTCTCATGTCTGTTGTCCGATCGGGGCCATCTTTTTTTTTAGAAAGCTTACAACAAGGCCTACACCCACAAAAAGCTAAATTCTAATTTTGGACCATTAGGTATTTTAAAATTAATTAAATACATAGCTAGAGATGAGATACCGGACCTTAAATCTCCTCGCCACAGCAACTTTTCAGCGCTGCGTCCAACGATTTCACGGTGGTGGCCATGTACAATGTACTATTGGCCAAACCTGATCTCTTGCTTTCATGGTTGGCCAAGGCACTAAGGTAGGCACCCCACATGACTGCACCCCCTAACGACTCATAGAACCATGAACACGTAGGTGAAACATGAGAGCGATCAACTAAAGAAGGCATAACTCTCATGTCTGTTGTCCGATCGGGGCCATCTTTTTTTTTAGAAAGCTTACAACAAGGCCTACACCCACAAAAAGCTAAATTCTAATTTTGGACCATTAGGTATTTTAAAATAATTAAATACATAGCTAGAGATGAGATACCGGACCTTAAATCTCCTCGCCACAGCAACTTTTCAGCGCTGCGTCCAACGATTTCACGGTGGTGGCCATGTACAATGTACTATTGGCCAAACCTGATCTCTTGCTTTCATGGTTGGCCAAGGCACTAAGGTAGGCACCCCACATGACTGCACCCCCTAACGACTCATAGAACCATGAACACGTAGGTGAAACATGAGAGCGATCAACTAAAGAAGGCATAACTCTCATGTCTGTTGTCCGATCGGGGCCATCTTTTTTTTTAGAAAGCTTACAACAAGGCCTACACCCACAAAAAGCTAAATTCTAATTTTGGACCATTAGGGATTTTAAAATAATTAAATACATAGCTAGAGATGAGATACCGGACCTTAAATCTCCTCGCCACAGCAACTTTTCAGCGCTGCGTCCAACGATTTCACGGTGGTGGCCATGTACAATGTACTATTGGCCAAACCTGATCTCTTGCTTTCATGGTTGGCCAAGGCACTAAGGTAGGCACCCCACATGACTGCACCCCCTAACGACTCATAGAACCATGAACACGTAGGTGAAACATGAGAGCGATCAACTAAAGAAGGCATAACTCTCATGTCTGTTGTCCGATCGGGGCCATCTTTTTTTTTAGAAAGCTTACAACAAGGCCTACACCCACAAAAAGCTAAATTCTAATTTTGGACCATTAGGTATTTTAAAATAATTAAATACATAGCTAGAGATGAGATACCGGACCTTAAATCTCCTCGCCACAGCAACTTTTCAGCGCTGCGTCCAACGATTTCACGGTGGTGGCCATGTACAATGTACTATTGGCCAAACCTGATCTCTTGCTTTCATGGTTGGCCAAGGCACTAAGGTAGGCACCCCACATGACTGCACCCCCTAACGACTCATAGAACCATGAACACGTAGGTGAAACATGAGAGCGATCAACTAAAGAAGGCATAACTCTCATGTCTGTTGTCCGATCGGGGCCATCTTTTTTTTTAGAAAGCTTACAACAAGGCCTACACCCACAAAAAGCTAAATTCTAATTTTGGACCATTAGGTATTTTAAAATTAATTAAATACATAGCTAGAGATGAGATACCGGACCTTAAATCTCCTCGCCACAGCAACTTTTCAGCGCTGCGTCCAACGATTTCACGGTGGTGGCCATGTACAATGTACTATTGGCCAAACCTGATCTCTTGCTTTCATGGTTGGCCAAGGCACTAAGGTAGGCACCCCACATGACTGCACCCCCTAACGACTCATAGAACCATGAACACGTAGGTGAAACATGAGAGCGATCAACTAAAGAAGGCATAACTCTCATGTCTGTTGTCCGATCGGGGCCATCTTTTTTTTTAGAAAGCTTACAACAAGGCCTACACCCACAAAAAGCTAAATTCTAATTTTGGACCATTAGGTATTTTAAAATTAATTAAATACATAGCTAGAGATGAGATACCGGACCTTAAATCTCCTCGCCACAGCAACTTTTCAGCGCTGCGTCCAACGATTTCACGGTGGTGGCCATGTACAATGTACTATTGGCCAAACCTGATCTCTTGCTTTCATGGTTGGCCAAGGCACTAAGGTAGGCACCCCACATGACTGCACCCCCTAACGACTCATAGAACCATGAACACGTAGGTGAAACATGAGAGCGATCAACTAAAGAAGGCATAACTCTCATGTCTGTTGTCCGATCGGGGCCATCTTTTTTTTTTAGAAAGCTTACAACAAGGCCTACACCCACAAAAAGCTAAATTCTAATTTTGGACCATTAGGTATTTTAAAATAATTAAATACATAGCTAGAGATGAGATACCGGACCTTAAATCTCCTCGCCACAGCAACTTTTCAGCGCTGCGTCCAACGATTTCACGGTGGTGGCCATGTACAATGTACTATTGGCCAAACCTGATCTCTTGCTTTCATGGTTGGCCAAGGCACTAAGGTAGGCACCCCACATGACTGCACCCCCTAACGACTCATAGAACCATGAACACGTAGGTGAAACATGAGAGCGATCAACTAAAGAAGGCATAACTCTCATGTCTGTTGTCCGATCGGGGCCATCTTTTTTTTTAGAAAGCTTACAACAAGGCCTACACCCACAAAAAGCTAAATTCTAATTTTGGACCATTAGGTATTTTAAAATTAATTAAATACATAGCTAGAGATGAGATACCGGACCTTAAATCTCCTCGCCACAGCAACTTTTCAGCGCTGCGTCCAACGATTTCACGGTGGTGGCCATGTACAATGTACTATTGGCCAAACCTGATCTCTTGCTTTCATGGTTGGCCAAGGCACTAAGGTAGGCACCCCACATGACTGCACCCCCTAACGACTCATAGAACCATGAACACGTAGGTGAAACATGAGAGCGATCAACTAAAGAAGGCATAACTCTCATGTCTGTTGTCCGATCGGGGCCATCTTTTTTTTTAGAAAGCTTACAACAAGGCCTACACCCACAAAAAGCTAAATTCTAATTTTGGACCATTAGGTATTTTAAAATTAATTAAATACATAGCTAGAGATGAGATACCGGACCTTAAATCTCCTCGCCACAGCAACTTTTCAGCGCTGCGTCCAACGATTTCACGGTGGTGGCCATGTACAATGTACTATTGGCCAAACCTGATCTCTTGCTTTCATGGTTGGCCAAGGCACTAAGGTAGGCACCCCACATGACTGCACCCCCTAACGACTCATAGAACCATGAACACGTAGGTGAAACATGAGAGCGATCAACTAAAGAAGGCATAACTCTCATGTCTGTTGTCCGATCGGGGCCATCTTTTTTTTTAGAAAGCTTACAACAAGGCCTACACCCACAAAAAGCTAAATTCTAATTTTGGACCATTAGGGATTTTAAAATAATTAAATACATAGCTAGAGATGAGATACCGGACCTTAAATCTCCTCGCCACAGCAACTTTTCAGCGCTGCGTCCAACGATTTCACGGTGGTGGCCATGTACAATGTACTATTGGCCAAACCTGATCTCTTGCTTTCATGGTTGGCCAAGGCACTAAGGTAGGCACCCCACATGACTGCACCCCCTAACGACTCATAGAACCATGAACACGTAGGTGAAACATGAGAGCGATCAACTAAAGAAGGCATAACTCTCATGTCTGTTGTCCGATCGGGGCCATCTTTTTTTTTAGAAAGCTTACAACAAGGCCTACACCCACAAAAAGCTAAATTCTAATTTTGGACCATTAGGTATTTTAAAATTAATTAAATACATAGCTAGAGATGAGATACCGGACCTTAAATCTCCTCGCCACAGCAACTTTTCAGCGCTGCGTCCAACGATTTCACGGTGGTGGCCATGTACAATGTACTATTGGCCAAACCTGATCTCTTGCTTTCATGGTTGGCCAAGGCACTAAGGTAGGCACCCCACATGACTGCACCCCCTAACGACTCATAGAACCATGAACACGTAGGTGAAACATGAGAGCGATCAACTAAAGAAGGCATAACTCTCATGTCTGTTGTCCGATCGGGGCCATCTTTTTTTTTAGAAAGCTTACAACAAGGCCTACACCCACAAAAAGCTAAATTCTAATTTTGGACCATTAGGTATTTTAAAATAATTAAATACATAGCTAGAGATGAGATACCGGACCTTAAATCTCCTCGCCACAGCAACTTTTCAGCGCTGCGTCCAACGATTTCACGGTGGTGGCCATGTACAATGTACTATTGGCCAAACCTGATCTCTTGCTTTCATGGTTGGCCAAGGCACTAAGGTAGGCACCCCACATGACTGCACCCCCTAACGACTCATAGAACCATGAACACGTAGGTGAAACATGAGAGCGATCAACTAAAGAAGGCATAACTCTCATGTCTGTTGTCCGATCGGGGCCATCTTTTTTTTTAGAAAGCTTACAACAAGGCCTACACCCACAAAAAGCTAAATTCTAATTTTGGACCATTAGGGATTTTAAAATAATTAAATACATAGCTAGAGATGAGATACCGGACCTTAAATCTCCTCGCCACAGCAACTTTTCAGCGCTGCGTCCAACGATTTCACGGTGGTGGCCATGTACAATGTACTATTGGCCAAACCTGATCTCTTGCTTTCATGGTTGGCCAAGGCACTAAGGTAGGCACCCCACATGACTGCACCCCCTAACGACTCATAGAACCATGAACACGTAGGTGAAACATGAGAGCGATCAACTAAAGAAGGCATAACTCTCATGTCTGTTGTCCGATCGGGGCCATCTTTTTTTTTAGAAAGCTTACAACAAGGCCTACACCCACAAAAAGCTAAATTCTAATTTTGGACCATTAGGTATTTTAAAATAATTAAATACATAGCTAGAGATGAGATACCGGACCTTAAATCTCCTCGCCACAGCAACTTTTCAGCGCTGCGTCCAACGATTTCACGGTGGTGGCCATGTACAATGTACTATTGGCCAAACCTGATCTCTTGCTTTCATGGTTGGCCAAGGCACTAAGGTAGGCACCCCACATGACTGCACCCCCTAACGACTCATAGAACCATGAACACGTAGGTGAAACATGAGAGCGATCAACTAAAGAAGGCATAACTCTCATGTCTGTTGTCCGATCGGGGCCATCTTTTTTTTTAGAAAGCTTACAACAAGGCCTACACCCACAAAAAGCTAAATTCTAATTTTGGACCATTAGGTATTTTAAAATTAATTAAATACATAGCTAGAGATGAGATACCGGACCTTAAATCTCCTCGCCACAGCAACTTTTCAGCGCTGCGTCCAACGATTTCACGGTGGTGGCCATGTACAATGTACTATTGGCCAAACCTGATCTCTTGCTTTCATGGTTGGCCAAGGCACTAAGGTAGGCACCCCACATGACTGCACCCCCTAACGACTCATAGAACCATGAACACGTAGGTGAAACATGAGAGCGATCAACTAAAGAAGGCATAACTCTCATGTCTGTTGTCCGATCGGGGCCATCTTTTTTTTTAGAAAGCTTACAACAAGGCCTACACCCACAAAAAGCTAAATTCTAATTTTGGACCATTAGGTATTTTAAAATTAATTAAATACATAGCTAGAGATGAGATACCGGACCTTAAATCTCCTCGCCACAGCAACTTTTCAGCGCTGCGTCCAACGATTTCACGGTGGTGGCCATGTACAATGTACTATTGGCCAAACCTGATCTCTTGCTTTCATGGTTGGCCAAGGCACTAAGGTAGGCACCCCACATGACTGCACCCCCTAACGACTCATAGAACCATGAACACGTAGGTGAAACATGAGAGCGATCAACTAAAGAAGGCATAACTCTCATGTCTGTTGTCCGATCGGGGCCATCTTTTTTTTTTAGAAAGCTTACAACAAGGCCTACACCCACAAAAAGCTAAATTCTAATTTTGGACCATTAGGGATTTTAAAATAATTAAATACATAGCTAGAGATGAGATACCGGACCTTAAATCTCCTCGCCACAGCAACTTTTCAGCGCTGCGTCCAACGATTTCACGGTGGTGGCCATGTACAATGTACTATTGGCCAAACCTGATCTCTTGCTTTCATGGTTGGCCAAGGCACTAAGGTAGGCACCCCACATGACTGCACCCCCTAACGACTCATAGAACCATGAACACGTAGGTGAAACATGAGAGCGATCAACTAAAGAAGGCATAACTCTCATGTCTGTTGTCCGATCGGGGCCATCTTTTTTTTTAGAAAGCTTACAACAAGGCCTACACCCACAAAAAGCTAAATTCTAATTTTGGACCATTAGGTATTTTAAAATAATTAAATACATAGCTAGAGATGAGATACCGGACCTTAAATCTCCTCGCCACAGCAACTTTTCAGCGCTGCGTCCAACGATTTCACGGTGGTGGCCATGTACAATGTACTATTGGCCAAACCTGATCTCTTGCTTTCATGGTTGGCCAAGGCACTAAGGTAGGCACCCCACATGACTGCACCCCCTAACGACTCATAGAACCATGAACACGTAGGTGAAACATGAGAGCGATCAACTAAAGAAGGCATAACTCTCATGTCTGTTGTCCGATCGGGGCCATCTTTTTTTTTAGAAAGCTTACAACAAGGCCTACACCCACAAAAAGCTAAATTCTAATTTTGGACCATTAGGTATTTTAAAATTAATTAAATACATAGCTAGAGATGAGATACCGGACCTTAAATCTCCTCGCCACAGCAACTTTTCAGCGCTGCGTCCAACGATTTCACGGTGGTGGCCATGTACAATGTACTATTGGCCAAACCTGATCTCTTGCTTTCATGGTTGGCCAAGGCACTAAGGTAGGCACCCCACATGACTGCACCCCCTAACGACTCATAGAACCATGAACACGTAGGTGAAACATGAGAGCGATCAACTAAAGAAGGCATAACTCTCATGTCTGTTGTCCGATCGGGGCCATCTTTTTTTTTAGAAAGCTTACAACAAGGCCTACACCCACAAAAAGCTAAATTCTAATTTTGGACCATTAGGTATTTTAAAATAATTAAATACATAGCTAGAGATGAGATACCGGACCTTAAATCTCCTCGCCACAGCAACTTTTCAGCGCTGCGTCCAACGATTTCACGGTGGTGGCCATGTACAATGTACTATTGGCCAAACCTGATCTCTTGCTTTCATGGTTGGCCAAGGCACTAAGGTAGGCACCCCACATGACTGCACCCCCTAACGACTCATAGAACCATGAACACGTAGGTGAAACATGAGAGCGATCAACTAAAGAAGGCATAACTCTCATGTCTGTTGTCCGATCGGGGCCATCTTTTTTTTTAGAAAGCTTACAACAAGGCCTACACCCACAAAAAGCTAAATTCTAATTTTGGACCATTAGGTATTTTAAAATAATTAAATACATAGCTAGAGATGAGATACCGGACCTTAAATCTCCTCGCCACAGCAACTTTTCAGCGCTGCGTCCAACGATTTCACGGTGGTGGCCATGTACAATGTACTATTGGCCAAACCTGATCTCTTGCTTTCATGGTTGGCCAAGGCACTAAGGTAGGCACCCCACATGACTGCACCCCCTAACGACTCATAGAACCATGAACACGTAGGTGAAACATGAGAGCGATCAACTAAAGAAGGCATAACTCTCATGTCTGTTGTCCGATCGGGGCCATCTTTTTTTTTAGAAAGCTTACAACAAGGCCTACACCCACAAAAAGCTAAATTCTAATTTTGGACCATTAGGTATTTTAAAATAATTAAATACATAGCTAGAGATGAGATACCGGACCTTAAATCTCCTCGCCACAGCAACTTTTCAGCGCTGCGTCCAACGATTTCACGGTGGTGGCCATGTACAATGTACTATTGGCCAAACCTGATCTCTTGCTTTCATGGTTGGCCAAGGCACTAAGGTAGGCACCCCACATGACTGCACCCCCTAACGACTCATAGAACCATGAACACGTAGGTGAAACATGAGAGCGATCAACTAAAGAAGGCATAACTCTCATGTCTGTTGTCCGATCGGGGCCATCTTTTTTTTTAGAAAGCTTACAACAAGGCCTACACCCACAAAAGCTAAATTCTAATTTTGGACCATTAGGTATTTTAAAATTAATTAAATACATAGCTAGAGATGAGATACCGGACCTTAAATCTCCTCGCCACAGCAACTTTTCAGCGCTGCGTCCAACGATTTCACGGTGGTGGCCATGTACAATGTACTATTGGCCAAACCTGATCTCTTGCTTTCATGGTTGGCCAAGGCACTAAGGTAGGCACCCCACATGACTGCACCCCCTAACGACTCATAGAACCATGAACACGTAGGTGAAACATGAGAGCGATCAACTAAAGAAGGCATAACTCTCATGTCTGTTGTCCGATCGGGGCCATCTTTTTTTTTTAGAAAGCTTACAACAAGGCCTACACCCACAAAAAGCTAAATTCTAATTTTGGACCATTAGGATTTTAAAATAATTAAATACATAGCTAGAGATGAGATACCGGACCTTAAATCTCCTCGCCACAGCAACTTTTCAGCGCTGCGTCCAACGATTTCACGGTGGTGGCCATGTACAATGTACTATTGGCCAAACCTGATCTCTTGCTTTCATGGTTGGCCAAGGCACTAAGGTAGGCACCCCACATGACTGCACCCCCTAACGACTCATAGAACCATGAACACGTAGGTGAAACATGAGAGCGATCAACTAAAGAAGGCATAACTCTCATGTCTGTTGTCCGATCGGGGCCATCTTTTTTTTTAGAAAGCTTACAACAAGGCCTACACCCACAAAAAGCTAAATTCTAATTTTGGACCATTAGGTATTTTAAAATTAATTAAATACATAGCTAGAGATGAGATACCGGACCTTAAATCTCCTCGCCACAGCAACTTTTCAGCGCTGCGTCCAACGATTTCACGGTGGTGGCCATGTACAATGTACTATTGGCCAAACCTGATCTCTTGCTTTCATGGTTGGCCAAGGCACTAAGGTAGGCACCCCACATGACTGCACCCCCTAACGACTCATAGAACCATGAACACGTAGGTGAAACATGAGAGCGATCAACTAAAGAAGGCATAACTCTCATGTCTGTTGTCCGATCGGGGCCATCTTTTTTTTTTAGAAAGCTTACAACAAGGCCTACACCCACAAAAAGCTAAATTCTAATTTTGGACCATTAGGTATTTTAAAATAATTAAATACATAGCTAGAGATGAGATACCGGACCTTAAATCTCCTCGCCACAGCAACTTTTCAGCGCTGCGTCCAACGATTTCACGGTGGTGGCCATGTACAATGTACTATTGGCCAAACCTGATCTCTTGCTTTCATGGTTGGCCAAGGCACTAAGGTAGGCACCCCACATGACTGCACCCCCTAACGACTCATAGAACCATGAACACGTAGGTGAAACATGAGAGCGATCAACTAAAGAAGGCATAACTCTCATGTCTGTTGTCCGATCGGGGCCATCTTTTTTTTTTAGAAAGCTTACAACAAGGCCTACACCCACAAAAGCTAAATTCTAATTTTGGACCATTAGGTATTTTAAAATAATTAAATACATAGCTAGAGATGAGATACCGGACCTTAAATCTCCTCGCCACAGCAACTTTTCAGCGCTGCGTCCAACGATTTCACGGTGGTGGCCATGTACAATGTACTATTGGCCAAACCTGATCTCTTGCTTTCATGGTTGGCCAAGGCACTAAGGTAGGCACCCCACATGACTGCACCCCCTAACGACTCATAGAACCATGAACACGTAGGTGAAACATGAGAGCGATCAACTAAAGAAGGCATAACTCTCATGTCTGTTGTCCGATCGGGGCCATCTTTTTTTTTAGAAAGCTTACAACAAGGCCTACACCCACAAAAAGCTAAATTCTAATTTTGGACCATTAGGTATTTTAAAATTAATTAAATACATAGCTAGAGATGAGATACCGGACCTTAAATCTCCTCGCCACAGCAACTTTTCAGCGCTGCGTCCAACGATTTCACGGTGGTGGCCATGTACAATGTACTATTGGCCAAACCTGATCTCTTGCTTTCATGGTTGGCCAAGGCACTAAGGTAGGCACCCCACATGACTGCACCCCCTAACGACTCATAGAACCATGAACACGTAGGTGAAACATGAGAGCGATCAACTAAAGAAGGCATAACTCTCATGTCTGTTGTCCGATCGGGGCCATCTTTTTTTTTTAGAAAGCTTACAACAAGGCCTACACCCACAAAAAGCTAAATTCTAATTTTGGACCATTAGGGATTTTAAAATTAATTAAATACATAGCTAGAGATGAGATACCGGACCTTAAATCTCCTCGCCACAGCAACTTTTCAGCGCTGCGTCCAACGATTTCACGGTGGTGGCCATGTACAATGTACTATTGGCCAAACCTGATCTCTTGCTTTCATGGTTGGCCAAGGCACTAAGGTAGGCACCCCACATGACTGCACCCCCTAACGACTCATAGAACCATGAACACGTAGGTGAAACATGAGAGCGATCAACTAAAGAAGGCATAACTCTCATGTCTGTTGTCCGATCGGGGCCATCTTTTTTTTTTAGAAAGCTTACAACAAGGCCTACACCCACAAAAAGCTAAATTCTAATTTTGGACCATTAGGTATTTTAAAATTAATTAAATACATAGCTAGAGATGAGATACCGGACCTTAAATCTCCTCGCCACAGCAACTTTTCAGCGCTGCGTCCAACGATTTCACGGTGGTGGCCATGTACAATGTACTATTGGCCAAACCTGATCTCTTGCTTTCATGGTTGGCCAAGGCACTAAGGTAGGCACCCCACATGACTGCACCCCCTAACGACTCATAGAACCATGAACACGTAGGTGAAACATGAGAGCGATCAACTAAAGAAGGCATAACTCTCATGTCTGTTGTCCGATCGGGGCCATCTTTTTTTTTTAGAAAGCTTACAACAAGGCCTACACCCACAAAAAGCTAAATTCTAATTTTGGACCATTAGGTATTTTAAAATTAATTAAATACATAGCTAGAGATGAGATACCGGACCTTAAATCTCCTCGCCACAGCAACTTTTCAGCGCTGCGTCCAACGATTTCACGGTGGTGGCCATGTACAATGTACTATTGGCCAAACCTGATCTCTTGCTTTCATGGTTGGCCAAGGCACTAAGGTAGGCACCCCACATGACTGCACCCCCTAACGACTCATAGAACCATGAACACGTAGGTGAAACATGAGAGCGATCAACTAAAGAAGGCATAACTCTCATGTCTGTTGTCCGATCGGGGCCATCTTTTTTTTTTAGAAAGCTTACAACAAGGCCTACACCCACAAAAAGCTAAATTCTAATTTTGGACCATTAGGTATTTTAAAATAATTAAATACATAGCTAGAGATGAGATACCGGACCTTAAATCTCCTCGCCACAGCAACTTTTCAGCGCTGCGTCCAACGATTTCACGGTGGTGGCCATGTACAATGTACTATTGGCCAAACCTGATCTCTTGCTTTCATGGTTGGCCAAGGCACTAAGGTAGGCACCCCACATGACTGCACCCCCTAACGACTCATAGAACCATGAACACGTAGGTGAAACATGAGAGCGATCAACTAAAGAAGGCATAACTCTCATGTCTGTTGTCCGATCGGGGCCACTCTTTTTTTTTAGAAAGCTTACAACAAGGCCTACACCCACAAAAAGCTAAATTCTAATTTTGGACCATTAGGGATTTTAAAATTAATTAAATACATAGCTAGAGATGAGATACCGGACCTTAAATCTCCTCGCCACAGCAACTTTTCAGCGCTGCGTCCAACGATTTCACGGTGGTGGCCATGTACAATGTACTATTGGCCAAACCTGATCTCTTGCTTTCATGGTTGGCCAAGGCACTAAGGTAGGCACCCCACATGACTGCACCCCCTAACGACTCATAGAACCATGAACACGTAGGTGAAACATGAGAGCGATCAACTAAAGAAGGCATAACTCTCATGTCTGTTGTCCGATCGGGGCCATCTTTTTTTTTTTAGAAAGCTTACAACAAGGCCTACACCCACAAAAAGCTAAATTCTAATTTTGGACCATTAGGTATTTTAAAATTAATTAAATACATAGCTAGAGATGAGATACCGGACCTTAAATCTCCTCGCCACAGCAACTTTTCAGCGCTGCGTCCAACGATTTCACGGTGGTGGCCATGTACAATGTACTATTGGCCAAACCTGATCTCTTGCTTTCATGGTTGGCCAAGGCACTAAGGTAGGCACCCCACATGACTGCACCCCCTAACGACTCATAGAACCATGAACACGTAGGTGAAACATGAGAGCGATCAACTAAAGAAGGCATAACTCTCATGTCTGTTGTCCGATCGGGGCCATCTTTTTTTTTAGAAAGCTTACAACAAGGCCTACACCCACAAAAGCTAAATTCTAATTTTGGACCATTAGGTATTTTAAAATAATTAAATACATAGCTAGAGATGAGATACCGGACCTTAAATCTCCTCGCCACAGCAACTTTTCAGCGCTGCGTCCAACGATTTCACGGTGGTGGCCATGTACAATGTACTATTGGCCAAACCTGATCTCTTGCTTTCATGGTTGGCCAAGGCACTAAGGTAGGCACCCCACATGACTGCACCCCCTAACGACTCATAGAACCATGAACACGTAGGTGAAACATGAGAGCGATCAACTAAAGAAGGCATAACTCTCATGTCTGTTGTCCGATCGGGGCCATCTTTTTTTTTAGAAAGCTTACAACAAGGCCTACACCCACAAAAGCTAAATCTAATTTTGGACCATTAGGTATTTTAAAATAATTAAATACATAGCTAGAGACTGAGATACCGGACCTTAAATCTCCTCGCCACAGCAACTTTTCAGCGCTGCGTCCAACGATTTCACGGTGGTGGCCATGTACAATGTACTATTGGCCAAACCTGATCTCTTGCTTTCATGGTTGGCCCAGGCACTAAGGTAGGCACCCACATGACTGCACCCCTAACGACTCATAGAACCATGAACACGTAGGTGAACATGAGAGCGATCAACTAAAGAAGGCATAACTCTCATGTCTGTTGTCCGATCGGGGCCATCTTTTTTTTTAGAAAGCTTTACAACAAGGACTACACCTCACAAAAAGCTAATTCTAATTTTGGACCATTAGGGATTTTAAAATTAATTAAATACATAGCTAGAGATGAGATACCGGACTTAAACTCTCCTCGCCACAGCAACTTTTCAGCGCTTGCGTCCAACGATTTCACGGTGGTGGCCTTGTACAATGTACTATTGGCCAAACCTGATCTCTTGCTTTCATGGTTGGCCAAGGCACTAAGGTAGGCACCCCACATGACTGCACACCCCTAACGGACTCATGAACCATGAACACGTAGGTGAAACATGAGAAGCGATCACTAAAGAAGGCATAACTCTGCATGTCTGTTGTCGATCGGGCCCTCTTTTTTTTTAGAAAGCTTACACAAGGCCTACAACCCACAAAAGCTAAATTCTAATTTTGGACCATTAGGGATTTTAAAATTAATTAAATACATAGCTAGGAATGAGATACCGGACCTAAATCTCCTCGCCACAGCAACTTTTCAGCGCTGCGTCCAACGATTTCACGGGTGGTGGCCATGTACAATGTACTATTGGCCAAACCTGATCTCTTGCTTTCATGGTTGGCCAAGGCACTAAGGTAGGCACCCCACATGACTGCCACCCCCTAACGACTCATAGAACCATGAACACGTAGGTGAAACATGAGAGCGATCAACTAAAGAAGGCATAACTCTCATGTCTGTTGTCCGATCGGGGCCATCCTTTTTTTTTTAGAAAGCTTACAACAAGGCCTACACCCACAAAAAGCTAAATTCTAATTTTGGACCATTAGGGATTTTAAAATACATTAAATACATAGCTAGAATGAGATACCGGACCTTAAATCTCCTCGCCACAGCAACTTTTCAGCGCTGCGTCCAACGATTTCACGGTGGTGGCCATGTACAATGTACTATTGGCCAACCTGATCTCTTGCTTTCATGGTTGGCCAAGGCACTAAGGTAGGCACCCCACATGACTGCACCCCCTAACGACTCATAGAACCATGAACACGTAGGTGAAACATGAGAGCGATCAACTAAAGAAGGCATAACTCTCATGTCTGTTGTCCGATCGGGGCCACCTTTTTTTTTTAGAAAGCTTACAACAAGGCCTACACCCACAAAAAGCTAAATTCTAATTTTGGACCATTAGGTATTTTAAAATTAATTAAATACATAGCTAGAGATGAGATACCGGACCTTAAATCTCCTCGCCACAGCAACTTTTCAGCGCTGCGTCCAACGATTTCACGGTGGTGGCCATGTACAATGTACTATTGGCCAAACCTGATCTCTTGCTTTCATGGTTGGCCAAGGCACTAAGGTAGGCACCCCACATGACTGCACCCCCTAACGACTCATAGAACCATGAACACGTAGGTGAAACATGAGAGCGATCAACTAAAGAAGGCATAACTCTCATGTCTGTTGTCCGATCGGGGCCATCTTTTTTTTAGAAAGCTTACAACAAGGCCTACACCACAAAAGCTAAATTCTAATTTTGGACCATTAGGGATTTTAAAATAATTAAATACATAGCTAGAGATGAGATACCGGACCTTAAATCCTCGCCACAGCAACTTTTCAGCGCGTCCAACGATTTCACGGTGGTGGCCATGTACAATGTACTATTGGCCAAACCTGATCTCTTGCTTTCATGGTTGGCCAAGGCACTAAGGTAGGCACCCACATGACTGCACCCCTAACGACTCATAGAACCATGAACAAGTAGGTGAAACATGAGCGATCAACTAAAGAAGGCATAACTCTCATGTCTGTTGTCCGATCGGGGCCATCTTTTTTTTTAGAAAGCTTACAACAAGGCCTACACCCACAAAAAGCTAAATTCTAATTTTGGACCATTAGGGATTTTAAAATAATTAAATACATAGCTAGAGATGAGATACCGGACCTTAAATCTCCTCGCCACAGCAACTTTTCAGCGCTGCGTCCAACGATTTCACGGTGGTGGCCATGTACAATGTACTATTGGCCAAACCTGATCTCTTGCTTTCATGGTTGGCCAAGGCACTAAGGTAGGCACCCCATGACTGCACCCCTAACGACTCATAGAACCATGAACACGTAGGTGAAACATGAGAGCGATCAACTAAAGAAGGCATAACTCTCATGTCTGTTGTCCGATCGGGGCCATCTTTTTTTTTAGAAAGCTTACAACAAGGCCTACACCCACAAAAAGCTAAATTCTAATTTTGGACCATTAGGATTTTAAAATAATTAAATACATAGCTAGAGATGAGATACCGGACCTTAAATCTCCTCGCACAGCAACTTTTCAGCGCTGCGTCCAACGATTTCACGGTGGTGGCCATGTACAATGTACTATTGGCCAAACCTGATCTCTTGCTTTCATGGTTGGCCAAGGCACTAAGGTAGGCACCCCACATGACTGCACCCCTAACGACTCATAGAACCATGAACACGTAGGTGAAACATGAGAGCGATCAACTAAAGAAGGCATAACTCTCATGTCTGTTGTCCGATCGGGGCCATCTTTTTTTTAGAAAGCTTACAACAAGGCCTACACCCACAAAAAGCTAAATTCTAATTTTGGACCATTAGGATTTTAAAATGAATTAAATACATAGCTAGAGATGAGATACCGGACCTTAAATCCCGCCACAGCAACTTTTCAGCGCTGCGTCCAACGATTTCACGGTGGTGGCCATGTACAATGTACTATTGGCCAAACCTGATCTCTTTTCATGGTTGGCCAAGGCACTAAGGTAGGCACCCACATGACTGC